>CALSBZ010046637.1:424842-439931 GCA_943591055.1 Gobionotothen gibberifrons
CTCTGCCTCCTTACTTGGTCTGGGCCGCTCAACGGTCTTTCTCACAACACCCATTTCTCAGCTACCTTAGAGACACAGGGGAGGATGCTGATTGGTCTATAATTGGACATTATGGCCTTATCCCCAGATTTAAAGATCGGTGTCACCGTGACCACCTTCCAGGATGATGGAACTTCCCTCGTGCTAATAGATTGATTCACTAGCATAGTAATTGGTTGTATTAGACCGTCGATATGTGTTTTGATAAAGTTGGTGTCTAAATCATCTGCATCCCTAGCCTTAGAACCTCTTAACTAGGGATGCACGATAATTATCGGCCCGATATTAGGAATTATGACGTCATACCGATAAACCCGATAACAGTATTAATAGCACCGATAACATACAATATATTTTTTGGGTAAAAAAAAAGAAAAAAATACTGCGGTGTGGGTGGATTGGGATGAGGGGCGCTTGTTTTTCACTCGGCTCCTCCCGTTTTGCCAGTACTGTGGTATTAGTGGTATAGGAAGAGGGGAGTTTTTCACAAATCCAGCGCTCCCTAACTCATGCCTGGCTGTGAAGTAAATGGTGTGCAGCCGTGAAACCAGGACAGTAAACAAACATGTCGTCGGTAGTATGGGACTATTTCAAAGTTTCAGAGTTGGATAGTTCGCTTGCTATTTGTATTAACAAATGCAATGCACACTCCTTCATACTCTGATCGATAACGATATACGGGACATAAGTTTCACCACGGACATATGGACCAGTGATGTTAGCCCCGTTAGCATGCTAGGTCTGACGGCGCAGTGGCTGGACAAAGACTACAAACATTGACTGATTGACTCAATTATGTTTATTTGGGAAAATAAATATGGTCACTTTGAAGAGTCAAAACTGTTCTTGGCTTTGTTTTGTTCATAGTAGTAATGCTCATGTCATTTGCTCACTACTAGTCTTTTTTTTACCACCAGGTGTGCAAAAACGACAGGTACATTTAATATATTTATATATAATATTATTATCGGTTATCGGTATCGGTATCGGTCTTGAGAAGCAGGAAGTTATCGGTATCGGTTTCAAAAAAACAATATCGTGCATCCCTACTCTTAACCCTAAGATGATATGTTTTATTTACCTCAACCTCTGTGATATCCTCCAGGTCAAAAACGGGCTAGGTGAGACCTCAGATGGCGGGAAGAGCTTTGTGATGTCCAGAGCACTATTTATGAAATACTCATTTAGAGAGTTGGCCAACACTGCAGGGTCTTTTATCAGGGCATAATTTTTAATTCTAGTACATTATTTTCCTGTTTGATATGTTTACCTAATAGTTTATTTAAGATTTGCCAAACTGTTTTACCGTTACCTTTCGCACCTTCAATTATATTGATGTGAAAGTTTGCTTTGGCCTGTCTTATTGTTTGTGTTACCTTGTTACGAGCATGAGTGAATTTCTATCTGTCAGTGGATAGTCCGGATTTCAAGCTCTGCTTTAATAGTTGGTCTCTAGATTTCATTAAATTCCTGCACTGTAGATTCTGCCAGGGAAGATGATGTTCCTTCCTGTCCCTAAGGCACCCTCTCCTTGAGAAGGAAGACATTGTATCATTAATTTGAGATATAAAGAGATCACTGTTTTCACCAATATCTTCAGAGGACAGAGTGTCGCCCCAATTAATCATTTTCACTGCATCCATAAAATGTTGTTGCAGGTTTTTGGGGATGAAGCGTGAACCCAAGGCAGGGGTTTTAGGTGTGGCCATGAACCTTTTTTTTGTGAGTTTCCTGGCAAAAAGAACACGATTATGGTCAGAAAAACCAGTCAGGAAGTTGTAGGTGTTAACTATTCTGTCAGCTTTGTTAGTAAATACTACATCTATCATAGTCTTGGAGGTTTTGGTTATTCTAGTCGTTTGATCCATTAGTTGTATTAAGTTGTGTTTATCCGTGATCCGTTTTAAGTTCTTTCTATTTTGTTTGTCATTCCAGTTCATGTTAAAGTCTCCTAAAATAATTAGCTCTTTGTTGGAGTCACAGGAATTCAGCATGAGCTTTACCTGGTCATAGAAATCCACCTTAGCGGTGGGTGGTCGATATAGGCAAATCATGGTGTGGGACATTTCCTCAGATAGTGTGATTTCCACACCAACACAATCAAAATCAACATTAGCTGGAAGAGCAATCTCCCTACAAGTAATGGTATTCCTCACATAAAGCAACACACCCCCTCCTTTTCTCTTCAATCTGTCCTTCCTAAACACATTATATCCTGACATAGATACAATAGAAGATGGTGACGACTGTTTTAGCCAAGATTCAGATATTCCCAAACAGTCAATATTGGACTCAAGGAGGAGATGTTCTAACTGTTCATGTTTGTTGCAGATGCTGCGGAAATGTAAATGTCCACTGAATAGTCCCTTCGGCTTGCACCGAGGATCCCACACTATTTTAGCTTGATTCACTGTTTGAAACATTTTTGTGAAACAGTGTTATTTAAATACCGGATTTCTAGGCTTTACCTCGGTGCTGGGGTTAGATGTTTGTGTGTGGATCTCTGCTACTCGGCTACCAGGCCTCGGTGTGGACCAGCAGTCCTCCGACGGTGTGGGTAGAGGTCCTGCTGCTAGGTCGGCAGCCGTCAGCGCGAGACCGCAGAGACCCGCTGGTGGTGCTAGCTGTCCAGCTAGCCAGCCTCTTCGGAAACCAGCCGGTGGCGTGTGGAGCACGGCAGCCGGCCCGCCATCTGTCAGGTCGATGGAAGCGACGCCGGGACCCGGACATGGGTGGATATCTCCCGAGAGCAAGAGACACAGTAGAGCCAATTGCCCAATATTCTCCTTTTTTCGTTTGTGTCCTTTTTTGTGTTGGAGAGAGTCTGCCAGGAGTGCCAGATGAATGTACTGCATATTACTTGACGACCATGGCTAAAGTGCTTGATACTCAGCCATGTTGCTGGTGCAAATAATGATGTATCCCCCCTGTGTTGTTTTACCAAGGGGGCAAGATGAGTAGTGTAGCCAAACAGAGGCCCGAGATTCAGAGCAACCATGCACAGATAGATCGCTGCCACTGCGCCCGAAATGCCCGTCGCCATCTTGCCACGTCACGTCACTGCCACGTCACGTCACTGCCACACCACACTCTCTATCAGATGTCTCTCACTGAGTGAAGTAGGGAGTGGAGTACTAGAGTGACGTTGAACCTGCGACCAAGCGACAAACTCTGGGGCAGAGCCGGGAGGACTATAAGGAAGTGCCTCAAACTGCAGTTCATCTAGTGGCCAGTAGGAGCAGTCTGCAGAAGGGAGCAATTTCCATAGACCCCCATGTTAAAATGACCAATTTTATAGCAGAAATAAACATGTTTACATCGTGGTTCATCGTGTGTGTTGGAGGAGGGGCTCTGTAAGGAAGTGGCAGATTTCTTCCGGCTGTGTATTTTCAAATTCTAGCACACTCGACCTGGTTTCTCCAAAATTACCTACCCCACCTTTAAGAGTTTTAATACAGTCTGGTTGTGGAGGAGGCACACAGGTAAGAGCACTAACTATCTACCATCACATGTAACTTATTATTGAAAGTTTTGCTGAATAGTTTCATGTTCACTTCACTTACCTTAAGCAACGTAAAACGTGCAGACCGGGAGCAACAGATGTAGGTTAGCCAGCTAGCATCAGAGCCGCACTGCTGATCATGTTAGCTTAGCTTGGAAGCCTCAGCTAGCTCTGGAACTTCCAGCTCTGTGGCAGGAGGTCCCGCCTCTTTGCCCTTATGGCGGGAGTTAGACTCTGACGTCACTGTCGAGCCGTTAGTGGCTGACACCGCCTACTTTAGGCTTCTCGGCAACTCTGCAGAATCCTATGGGTGACGCCACGGACACTAGGTCCATACAGTCTATGGGTGTTTCTCAATCTCGAGTAAAGCTGCTCCAGAGCCACTATTTCAAGCATACTAAGTCATCGAGTGCCGCCGAAAGTACTGTTCCAATGTCCAGCATACTTGGATTCTACCGAGCCCGGCGTACTTCGTTTGGAGAAATTTCGAGGCTGCACATGTGTAGACTCCACGGTCTTAAAATCCCCACAATGCTTTGCGCACGGACCAATTTCCCACACTTGCTCGCCTGTTCCACTCTTTGTTTTCCAAATGCCAGGAAGTATTCTTGCCTCGCTTCTGAAGCAAGTGACTCGGAAGACATGTGCTACCAAGCAAGCGTACCCAAGATTGAGAAACACCCTATGCCTGCGACCTGTAACCTTTGACCTATGAACTTTGTATGCTACCAAAGGAGTTATTAAACCTACTTGAGGCCTGTTTCCGACTCCTATTGTGGAACGTTACAATAGTTTAACTATGCTTATTATTACTAAGTACCTTTCAATCAACCAGGTTGTTTGTTAAGGTTCGGCAAAAGGTAGGACCCAAATGCAGATTAAAAGGGAAGCGGGTTTCAAAACAAAAGCAAGCTTTATTAAAAAAGCTGATGAACATAAATAACATGGCATGAAACACATAGGTAACACGAAGATACAATACCAAAATCGATCGTGACCAACATGGAGGGAGACAGGAAAAACAATGAACCGAGAAGGCACACAGGGGAAGACAAGACTAAATACAGAGAGGGGTAATCACGGGACGAGACACAGCTGGGTAAGGGAGGCAGAAACACAAGGGCAACAGGTGAACACAATGAGACAATCAGACACAGGAGGAAAAACACAGGAAGGAAAACAAGAGACAGAACAGGACAGCAAAACAAAACCCATTACCAGACAGACAAAACTAAAACCGTGACATAACACCAAGATGTTAGTGTGCTGCAAAACTCATTTCCTCTCAGCATTTAGTAACCTAACCAGCCAGCAAAGTTCAATGCCGAATAACTGATAAGTAGTATGTTAGATTTAAACTTATTGATTGTCATGTTTACTTTTATAATTTCATCATGGCTTGTTAAGTAACTGTTTCATGACCCATACATGTTTCATAAGCAAACAGTTTAAATCAAATGTTTTTGACTCAGGCAGAGAGACCTGTTCCAACAGTACCGGCAGTTTGGATGAAACTTGAGTTAATGTCACTGCTCCGGCTGCACTGGAAAATGTATTCTCTGCTGTTAATCATTTCCCTCAGTAATTATGTAGAAAACAATGCCTGCACACTCACACCGCAGTTCCATGTTTGTGTGTTTTGCTCATTATTGAGTTACACGATGCTAATTGTTGCTGTATGTTCGAATCAGTCATGCTGTCAGCTTGCATGTGCCCTCAATTTCAGCCTCTTATGCCATGCTGTCTTTGCGCGTCTTCTTCTTCCTTCAGCCTACATCATTGTAATCCCCCCCTCTCCCCTCACACATACACACACACCAGTTCCACCTCCCTATACCCAAACTACAGTGAAGCCCATTCAACCGATTCTCCGCAGTGCTGAAAGAGCAGAGTGAAGTAAAGAAGGAGAAAGAGGAGGAGTGAGAAGAGAGGAGAGGGGAGATACGGGGAATCACGAAAGAGAAACAGAGAGAGAGAGTGTGTGCGGCGAGAGCAGCAAAGAGGGAGGGTGAGAGATAAGGGGGAAAACTGCAAATTTGGTGGTCAGGTCTCCCAGTGCGCACACATCTCTCGTCGGCTGCACCATCCGACCAGCTCTCCGGTCTGCAGGGTGAGTAAAGCCTTCCTTTATTTACTGCGTCTTACCAAAACCTGAATTTCTCCCATGTCCAACCTCCACCCTTCTTTCGCATCTGTTTTAAAGCCCCTCGCACTCTTCAGGCTTGTTGAGGCGCTCTTTCGGTTGCGCACGTCAGGACTTCTGTTTCGGCTGCATTAAGAAGATGCTCATGCACGTGACTGTGTTTACAGTAAATGTTAGCCTCTCTTTAAAAAGCAAGAAGCCAATGCTGTTGTACAAGAGAAGAGCCTCAAGTCTTTCGGTTTGAGGAGGGAAGGGGTTTGCGCGCTGTTTAGTTGGCAGCCGCAGATGAGTGTGTCTGCGCGGCTGTTTGCTGGCTTGCTTAAGGAGGAATGCACTGTACGGTGATTAGAGTGGCGCATTTGGAGGAAGCGCGCCGGTGTTACACAGTACAGTCAGTATAGAGTCTGGAGAAGAGCACAGTAAAGCTGCACCGGAGGAGTGGAGAGGGAGGGGAGGGGAGGGTGTGTTGATGATGTGATTGTGTCACTACAGTGCGTGTCAAGAAGGGGAAACTATGGGGAGGAGAGTCTAGGGGTGAGGCAAATAACGGGGGGGGGGGGGGGGGGGGGGGCGTGTGTGTGTGTGTGTCCTAAAAAGTATTCTTGGGGAACAGATCATACTGTTCCAGTGGACTGCAGCACTTGTTATTGTGTGTGTGTGTGTGTGTGTGTGTGTGTGTGTGTGTGTGTGTGTGTGTGTGTGTGTGTGTGTGTGTGTGTGTGTGTGTGTGTGTGTGTGTGTGTGTGGATGAAGAGCAAGGAGCGAGAGATGAAGGGAAGGTCCTCTTTTTAATTTCCATCTTTTCCAGTTTGCATTCTGGTGAGCCACTGTAGACTTCTCTGTAAAAGATAAAGGCAATCTGCAGAACCTGCAGTAGTGAGTATACTACAATTTCCCACAGCATTTAGAGTGTAGAATATGACCTTATGATGCCATGTTTGTAAGGTTAAGAGATTATCAGTGTTACCAGTAATAAGGATTTTACATAAATGAATAATCATGGCGTTGAGGTTTGGTTCCAGGCACAATCGTTTGTCAGGGAGTGTGATATATAATGTCCATTTACCAAATATGGTGCAGTGGCTTTGATTGGTAGACCTAAGCTGACTGATACAAAATATGTTTCTTGATATATCAAGGCCTTTATGATAAAGTGATATTTTCCCTGAGACCCAATTGATAGTCCAATAATGGTTTATCTAGTCAAGTCACTCCCATATAGCATGATGCAGCATAAACGGACACTTTTTGGGATCATCTGCTACACAATAATTTTTTCTTTGACGTTCCAGCTGACTCCATATAAACTGCTATCTCCCTGGACTTGGGTAATTGATGCAATGAGAAACATATCACTAAGTTTGAAACTTGGCCGGCTAAGAAGAACTGAGATTTTCTAAAAAGGGCTTGCCGTTGATATTTTACTTTCTTTTATGTTTATGTTTCTAGCAGCAGTATTATCAGCTTGTTTGGAATAAGCTGTAGAAAAGGGTAGTTAGCGAGAAAGATAAGAGCGACCAACCATTGATTCACATGTTAAAGTCCTTTGTACAATGGCAACTAGCAATTTACTAAAAAAAGAAATCACTTGCCCTTAATCCTAGAACACGCCAACGGTGTTCTTTGCACTAATCTTTTAACAATCCAAAATAACTAACTTAAGGAAAAGAACTCACAGCGAACAGTTATGTTTTTTCTTTACAAGTACAATTTAGCCAAATCAACAATTTAAAACCGGAACTGAGGTATTATTGGTGGAGTGACCATTAATGCTTATAATTAAGCAATAGCTCACGACGCGTCGGGCCGAATCACGCCCCTTAGCTGTGATATAATGAGCATATACCACGGCCTGAAGTGAGCTATTGCTTTTATAAAACGGTTGCCAAGTGTGGCAATAGGAAAGAAAAATACACACTATAATTGAAAGTGGACCTATCAACATATATTGTAGGGCCATAAAACATGTCTGTGAAGTTTTTTTTTCAAAATACCAAACAGATCATGCATTTTAGCCATGCCTCATTTCGCTCTATTTGCTCTTTTCCAGCCCTGTTTTTGCAAGGGCTGATTCTGCTTTTGTGGGAGACTACAGCGCCACTTACAGGCCTGGCATATGTACTACAGCGTCTCCAGCGCTTTCGAACGGTCTCTCATTCCCCTGATAGGTGGAGAGTTGCCCATATAGGCGGAGCACCCCTTTTCTGACGTCAGACAAATTCAAATAATAATCAGCTCCGTTGCAGCCCCGTTTTTAGGGGGACACACCGGGGACACATATTCATGTGTAAAAAGACGTACAAAAGTGCTTTAAATAGTTTTTATCAGTAAATAATTATGTTCAAAATAAAATAGTCCCTCCGTTGCCTTCTGCAAGAAACGTAGTGCGAGGTGGTTGCTATGCAACAACACTAACAGCTAGACAGACAGAGTGTGTTGATCCATTATTTGGCTATTTATTTACCTTAAATGTGTATGTTGCCGTTTATTGTGCACCCACTGAAAAACTATCCAGCATCAGTAGAATGGCTTACGTGGTTATTTGTATAGGTTGAGGTTGTTCTAGGCCAGGGGTGCCCACTGTTTTTCAGCTTGGGAGCTACTTTTAAAATGACCAAGCCCAAAAGATCTACCTACAGGGCCGCCCCTGCCCAATCTGTGTCGCGAGCGCGAGGGGGGGGGGTACGGCGGATAAACTGTGGCACGCTTACACTAATTGCGCCGCATAAGCGCATAATAGTGCGCCGCATTAGCGCTTCAGATGAGGAAGTGAGGCCCCCTCATAACGGCATGAACCTGTATGGCACAATGCAACTCAGACTGGCTTACCTGTACGTCAATCAAGTGGAAAATGCCATAGTAAGGATGGATTTTTTTTTTTTCAATGCCATGTGATCTACCCACACTACCTTTGCGATCGACCGGTCGATCGCGATCGACGTAATGGGCACCCCTGTTCTAGGCTGTTGCTTGGCGTGGCGAGAATATTGCTCCACTTTCTCCGGTCCCCGAGATTCGGCTTCCAGTAGCTCTGGAGAGAGCTTTCGCACCTGTGGCCACTAACGGTCATAATTTATCTGCTTTGTTTCAAGACCCGCATCAGAAACCTTTGAATGGTGGTACTTTTCCAGTTGGTCTACCTGCTCTTCACGTAGCTCTGCATGTCGTCGTTTAGCTGCTTTTTTTTCTGGAGATAGGCACTCCTCAATCCACTCCTCCATAGTAAGACCACCCCGGAGGTCGAAGTTAATCTTAAATGTTTCCATCTTAATATTTGTAAGTTTGTTTCGTAACAGACGGAATGTAAATAATATATTTATAAAGCGGAAGTCAAATCAAGCAATCTGATTGGTCGATAGCGTTTTTGCGGACCTTTTTGATTACAGATTTGAAAACATCGTTGATTGCTTTAAAAGTAGCACAATTCATTATGTCAAACCTTGGGAAGTATCCCTGACCTAATGCCAACGTATCTGGCAACTGAATATGTTTTGCCGTTTGATGTCTATGTCTGGACCGTTGCGTAAAAAGGAGGGTTTCTGCCCTGTTACTTCTCCGCTGTTTTCCTGTCCCAGAAAAGCAAACTGCATGCAGTTTGCTTTTCTGCCCAACTGTATACAGTTAAATCGACCAGACTTCTTTCTGCAGATGTGAGCGTCCTTTAACAACGGTCAATAAGTCCTTGCTGCACATTATCCCTTACATGTTTCCATCTTAAGCTTTGTTAGTTAGTTAGTTTCGTAACGGACGTAATGTAACTGTTGTAACGGTTGTAGCTTTTCTCAGACGCGGAGGGATACTGACTTGTTGTGAACAGTAACTACAATTCTACCCGTGGTATACGCTCATTATATCACGGCTAAGAACCAATCAGATTGCTTGATTTGACTTGTCCGTTTTATAATGTATAATACCCTCTTAAAAATAAGTCAAGGACTCAAAGGAGGCTCAAAGGCCCAGTAGTGGGTCCGAACAGAAGGTCAGGTATCCTTTATGGCCTTTTAGTTCTCTGTAGAGATGTTTACAGATGTACACTCTGGTTGTATTAGATGTGAAGCATTACATCTCTCTGAGGTAATGGAAAATCAATCACACACTTCGGTTTTTCAAACGCCTGATTGACGGTATGAGTCACCAACATGGTAGGGTCAGAGCTGCAGTTTGCACCAGGGCTACTGTACAGTAAAGTCCTTGAGGTATATTTGTCCACCGGAGAGATAACAGCCCATCTCTAAGAATTTAAAGAGATTAAGCTAGGCCTATAACCACATTTTAACAAGCATTGGAAAACATCGCGATCAATGTTTAGATAATAGTATTAAGTAGAAGTCAAAGATAGTGGACTTAGAGTTGTACAGCAAAAAAAAAAAAATAGATTTTAACCAAGGAGATTATGAATCTGCCCTGTTTTCTATTTATTTGCATTGGATTCATTAAAACTTAGAGGCATCTTTGTTTCACAAGCGACCTCTTGTGGCTGTATTTTTAATGACTGTTGGTTCTGAGAAGCAATGGTGGAAGTAGCTTGATATAGTTATAATGCGTCTGAATCCTACACATTGGGATAAGAGAACTCCAAATATTGGTTTTGTCTAGTTTTGTCTCTTTTGATAATACAGTACAGATCCATCAGCAGCGAAGGGCTGCGGTTTGTATTCTTTCTCTTTGGTAAGAACTCAGCCTTAGTACATGGGGCATGCACTATTATGTGAAATACAGAGGCGTTGCAGTGGCAAAAACACTTTCATACAGTGTCTCTTATAATGTTGCACCCCTTAGTTCATACATCCATACAAAGCAAAGTTAGTAGTGGGGTGAGGAATGGCGAAAGATAGCTTGCCTATTATCTCTCCTGTGCAGATCTGGTCAATAACTGCTTAAAGTCGGCCTGCTAATGGGATTTTTGGTTTCGGAGAATATTCAGATGTGGCCCCCTCAACTCTAATGTCAAAAAGGTTGGAGGTAGGGAGGTTTGTGTTAGGAGTACGCAGTAGTAACAATCTGCCTTTATGCAACTTTGGGCCAGATTCATGTATTTGTTCGGGTCCTTTTAGGTTTAAAAGCAAAACATAGACTTAGAACTTGGGACAAATCGGTGCAATGAAACTGAAGACACAGCTGTTTATTGTCTGACAAGCAAAAATTCTGTGCAAGCTGGTCTCCAAAAAATGTGCACAGTTTCCCTTTTGGCCAAAAGCGTAATATACTCAAACTCAAATCATACATTCAGACAGAGTGAAGGTAAATGGATGTGTGTGACCTGGAATTGCAGGTTTGGTTTTAGGAATTGGTGCATGCTGCTCTGCCCAGGCTTACAGGATGTGTCACACTTCACACTGCCTGCCTGCCAGCCCTGTGCGCATATGTGTGACGTAAAATATGTGTGTGTAGTACAAGGACTTTCCTTCGTTTATGGGCCAAGGTCTTTCCCTGTAATCTCCCTTTTCCTTTTCTTCTCCCGTCCTCTGTTATTCTCCCACTGCATCTCTGCTTATCTCTCCTTCTATCCTCTCCTCCTCCCCTCAGTACATTAACAGAGAGTCTCTTGCAGGCCTTTTCTCAATGTGTGTGTGTGTGTGTGTGTGTGTGTGTGTGTGTTCTGTTACCCGCCGCATAAGCTAATTATCTTTATCAGTCCAGCAGTCGCTCTACAGACTGCGGGAAGAGGGTTTGTTTCCCAAAGCTTTCATCGCCTTAAGTACCGCTTTGAGATGTGGACGTGGTTCATCGATGATCCGAGGAATGTCTCATCTGGAGAATTTTGATGCTATTTTAAAATCGAATTGGTCTTGGGCCTTTTAGAAGCAGATATTTTTTCTTCACTTGCCCTTTTCTCCTGTGTTTTTTTCTTTTCGTTTCTCACCTAACTCCATCCCTATTTTACATAATCCTTTTGACTAGTTCCTCCATCTTATCACATTCACCTTTCCCTTTTCTTTTCTCCTGTGATTATTCCCTTAATAAATTCATCCTGAGTCCTTTCATTCAATAGATCTGACCTTCTAACCCTCCCTATTCCTTTTTTATCTCCCTCTTTATTTATTCCTTCTGTCCCTTCTTTCATCACCGACCTCTTACATGACTCCTCTCCTCTTTTTATCTTGTCCTCCGTTCTTCCCATCTTTAAATATCCCTCTCTTTTCTTGCCAGTTGGCACAAGCCCCTCACTGCCGTCAAGAGGGACATATTGCCTTCTCAACAGAAAACAAACCCCCACTCCCCCTAATGCTAGCAAGCTAACCTGTGAACACCATCTGTGGAGCCACGCCCGGCACCATGGTACGTGATATGTGGTGCTCAGCAGTTGCTTTGCTTTATAATGACCTAATCTTTGCCTCATCTGATTTCCTACCTTTTTTTATATTGTAATCGTCTCAGGGCTATACGTTCTGGATTTGGTATAGAAATACTGAGGTTATTAGTCGAAATTCATAGAAAACAACCCAATATCACCAGCCAACAACCACCTTTTTAATATGTTCAATATATAATGATATGTATTAATTTAAAGGTGACCTATCATGCAAAATGCACTTTTGTACATCTTTTATACATGAATATGTGTCCCCGGTGTGTCAGGGAACTCACCAAGTGTCAGAAAACACAACCCTCTCTCTTTTCCTCCATACCCAAATCTCTAAAAAAGGGGCTGCAACGGATCTGATACTGATCCAGATTTGAACACTTCTATGACGTCACAGAAGTGGCGCTACGGCTATTGGGCCAACTCCACCAATCAGGAGGAGACAGCCACGGACATTGCCGTTCGAAAGCGCTGGAGACGCTGTAGTACATATGCCAGGCCTGTAGATGGTGCTGTTCTCACAGAATCAGCCCATGAAAAGACAGTGTTAAATTGAGCGAAATGAGGAATGGCTAAAATGCATGATCTGTGTGGTATTTTGAAAAATAAAAAGTATAAATATGCCTTATATAGGTATGGTCCTACACTATATTATTCAAATATAGCATGATAGGTCCACTTTAAATGCTAAATTATAATCTTGTAGAAATCTCAAATGTATGGACCATACTTTCCCTGCATTGCCAGCTATGACACTTTGATGGTGTATACTTAAAGAGGCCCTATTCTACACATTTTTAGGTTCATATTTGTATTCTTTGCCTCTACTGTGACATGTTTCCATGCTTGAATGTTCAAAAAGGTCTTTATTTTTCTCATACTGCCTGTGCTGCAGCACCTCTTTTCACCCTCTGTCTAAAACCAGAGCCCTGTCTGCTCTGATTGGTTAGCTGGCCCTTATTATTGCTAGATTTTCATCTGATTACCAATTTAGTTCACACTGTTTGTGTGTCCGAGAAAGGGCTTTCATTGTGTCTTTATTCATTAAGGGATAAGCACGACTACCAACGCAATGATTTATAATAAAGAGACATGTTGATAGTAGATAAAACCTGTCTCTCGCACTGTACTGAACAATGAGCTCTTTATTAAGTAAATGGCCTATTTCTGGAAATTAATTTATGCGTACAAAGCTCCTAATTATGGGAACTTATTAGCACTCCTACACTGACAACCCCACGTTAATGCCTTAATTAGCAACGCACACTCATTAAGTTGGTCTTCATTGAGGATGCTTCTAAGCCTCCAATAAAATTAAACAGAATTAATAAATCTTATAAAAATGTAAATTGTCTGGAGGACTATCACGGCAGCCCTATTGCTTTGTAATGAAGCCGCTAGATTATATTTAACTTCTGGTATTTTTCACATTTTTTCTTTTGTAATATATACTAAAGTTTATGGACTTCCATTTGTTGATAATAGTTTTATAGTTGAGTATCAAAGAAAACAACATTCAGATGTGGTAATTCAACAAGATGACAGGCAGCAGCAAGAAATACATGGTAACAAAGAGAATCATCCCTCCTGTTGTGGCCTTCAAAAAGGAAAAAAAGCTATTTCTTCTATAGTAAATACAGCACTGCAGCATACCCTGACCTCTGACCTCTCCTTCCCTCCTGAAGAGAAACTTGCCGTCACAAGAAGTATAGGTGATTGTAAAAAAAACTAAATTGAACTTAGATATCCTTTTTGGATCCTGTGTTGGAGGCAGCAGCTCTGTTGATCAACGCTTCACCTTAACATCCGTCCTATGATGTTCTGTGGTGCTGTATCAACACCATGCTACTTCCTGCGCTTTGCACAACAGTCAGGACTACAAAAGCTTCTCGTCAGGTCTTCTAACTGTTTGAACAAACAAGGACAGCCTCAACTGAGTTTAGAAACTGGGTCGAGTAAACATTGAGACCTTTTGGAAAGCTGATCTATTCCATTTCCACTTGATATCAATCAACACTTGGCCTTTCCAGTTTTTCCAAAAAAGCCTAAAGGAAAAAGCGCACATCTGGCCCTGGTAGAGAAAGAGATAGAACATGAATGAGCATGGTGGACAGCTCCTCAGCCTGCTGCTCACTGCTGCCTCTCCGGAAAATGTTTTTCCACTCATGTTTCTGCAGTGGTTTTTAAATGTGTTCATACATAATCCGAGACAGATAAAGGGAAAATCTCACATATGCAAAAACATGTCAAGGTGGGAGAGACACAAATACAAAATGTGAATAAAGAGGAAACCAGATGTATCTGGAAGATTGTATACAAAAAGCAGACCTGTGGATCTTTTTATTAAAGTAAATAACCAATAACAATTCAAAAATGTGTTTCACAACATATCAATTGCAAACACAGCCTTTTAGTTTTTTTATAAAACATTAATGTATATAAACTCCCCTGTAAAACCAAATGTCCTTTTATCAGTTATGATGTGCTTCATGTGTCCTTTATAACCCTATGCCCTCCTTATATCTCCCTACCGGCCTTTCCTTTATTCCTTTCCTCAATGTTCCCCATCTAATACCTTTTCATCCCACCTCACCCTTCTCCTGTTGGCCTTCGCTTCCTCCTTTCTACCCCTCCCTAACCACTTACTCCTCCTCTATCTCGTCCACCCTTCTTCCTCCGTCCATCACCCTTTCCCCCTTTTACCCTATTTTCCTTTTTTCCTTTCTCCTTTATTTCCTCCCCTCTCCTCCTATATCCTTCCTCACAAACATCCACCTTCGTTCCTCTTCTACTTTCCCTCCCCACCTTCCCTCACTCCTCCTCCGCACATCATTACTTCTGACTGTTTGTTCCTAAGCTCCATTCATCTGTAATTCATTACATCGCCTCTGCTCCTGGAATCTCCCGGCACGCACACAGTTAGTTAGTGCGTGGTGCAACCTGGGAATTGTGGTTATATTCCCAGGGCTTAAACTACAAAGACAAGTTCATCCCGGCCCATTTGTCGTCAGCTATCTCAGCAAGCACACACAGGGCTGCTTCAGTGTGTGTGTGTACGTGTGTGTGTGTGTGTGTGTGTGTGTGTGTGTGTGTGTGTGTGT
>CALSBZ010046637.1:454736-465046 GCA_943591055.1 Gobionotothen gibberifrons
GGTTTTAGGACGCGTCACTGTGGCACTCTATGTTATGTGGCACGCAAGAGCTAACAAAAAATATTATTTGCTTATCATTTCTATAGTGATTTTCACTAGTACACTGTCCATAAACTGTGTCCCACAATTCACCTCGACCGTGTTACATGGGCAGCAAAGTGCCTCAATATCAGCAGCGGCACTATTTTTAATCGTCTTAATTTAATAGAAAAAGAAAAGTTTAATATTATTGCATTTTGTTTTAGTCTTCATCTCACAGCTCAGTTTTGTATTCATTTTTAACAGTATAAATGAAAATGTTGTTGGATGAGTGATGATGAGGGTTTCTTAATCTCTTTATGGGACTTATGTTATAATAACACAGAAGAAAGTGATTGTGTGTGCCCACATACAGTATTTTTGAGCCTAAGTACATGCAAATATACTGATGCGTTTGATGTGTTTCTGTCACAAAACCCTTTTTTATTTTCTAGGCCCTGCAATAGCACTTAAAGTCTGCTTGCCAGACTTCTGCTTTCAGAGCTAGTTATTATTTCAGTTAGTATTAAATGTAATAACAAACAAATGAATCAATCGAATGAGTCAAAGTAATATGATTAGGAGTCTACAGTTACAACCGGCCTTTTGAGGGCAACCATAATACTGATTTGGTCCAGGATAAAAGTAAGTTTGACACCCCTGAAAACAAACGACAATAAAATCCTATTGATGTTACCATCATACCTTCTCCAAATACATTTTAGAGAATTTCGTTTTAAGAACATATTTCATCAAATTAAAAACATAACATTGTAGCACTTATTTTAGATAACGTTACCAAACATTAACAAAGGTCCATCTTCAGATATTTCAACATGCTGACACGAAAGCACTTTGTCTTTTGGATACTTGGTCTCTCAGGACACATAATAAATGTATACATGTTATGCCATTTGCCAAAAAGTTACATAAAGCCCCAATCCTGGCAAAAATAACCATTGAAAAGCAAAAAATTGTAAGAACCCTGTGAACATTTATCTTTTGTTTTAATGGTCAAACAGTAAATGGTTGTCAAGAGCTCTCTACATCCCAGAGGATCCATTTTGTCTCTGCGCTGCTTTAATGATTTAGGATGTTGACACTGTGAATTGGCTTCAAAGTGATCTGCCCACCACAGTTTGCTCTTTGTCTTTGAAGTAAAGCACACCATGTTGTTGGAGACACCAGAGGGAAGACATCTATTCCGTCTAATGCTAGATAAATGTCCTCAGGTAGACACACAAGTCATAACACTGTGGGAGCAGTGTGGGCGAAGTTGCTGAATAAATCATATACTGCCTTGCTCAACATAACCCCCAGTAGGCTCCATTAAAATGTATTTGGGTAATTGTGTTATGTAGTAGTATTGTGTCATCATGCTGATTCAGGCCACTCAGGGCCTAGTGGAAAACAGGGTGTAGCCATCAATGAGTTAATTTAATTCCAGGTTTATCAATAACATAGATTACCAGGTTAACATGCTTGTGTGCGCAGCATTTTCTTATTAAGATGCTACCCTTGTTTTAGTAATAGTAGTGTCATTTTGGCATTTGGAAGTATAGACACTCTGGGCTGAAGAGAAAGGGGGGGTCAGTAGTCCCTTCTTGTGTTTGACACTGTTGATAGCAGAAGCAATACATGTATCCTAGGTAAAGAGTGTAATAATAGTTACTAACTTTAAAATATTGTTGGCAGTCAGATGTTTGCTTAGTTGCTGTTTGACTTGGTTAAAGTCAGAATTTCCTTTTCTGGTTAAACCCACCCCCATCGATGACATCACTGTCCTAAAACGATACAAGCCTCGATATACACGCTTCACCAAAAACGTCCTGGATTACTCGAACCACGACCCGAAGCCTTGGCGCAGTACGTAACATCTCTAGGGTTTAGGACCTTCACACAAACATGCTCCAAAACTCAGTAGCACACCATTTTCCACTAGATATGATTTGATGTTTGTGTTACCCAACACAATGTGTGATGTGAAAACGTTGTGATTACCCCACTTATCTCTAGCAAGTGTTTCAGGGTCTTTCTTTTTGTTTTTAAAGCAGGTAATGCCACAGTTTTTACCCATTTTCATGGTCTCTCTAGAATTAGCGACTTGGTAATTAACATAGTGGAACATTTAGCAACCGGACATTCTGCTCAGGAATTGGTGGACACCAAATTGGAGCTAAAAGACAATCAAACCATCTAATATGTGCAATAACAAGGAGGTTTGTGTTCAAGGTTACTAAATAGGTTGAAATTCACAAAT
Organism: Gobionotothen gibberifrons; assembly: GCA_943591055.1. Classification (NCBI taxonomy): domain Eukaryota; kingdom Metazoa; phylum Chordata; class Actinopteri; order Perciformes; family Nototheniidae; genus Gobionotothen; species Gobionotothen gibberifrons. Next base: position 457,015 of record CALSBZ010046637.1, read on the forward strand.
GTGGACTTCCTGTTGTATACACCAAACTATTCTACCACAAACTGAAAATAAACACATTCATGTATATGCAGAAAATAAATAATAATTAAATAAAAGGTTTCCTTTACGGTACTTGGTTGACTGGCTTTAATCCACATGGATGAACAAGACTCACAATAGAAATTGAGTTAATGACATTTTTTATCGTTATTTATGATTCACTGTTAACATTTTCAAGGTTTCAAGTTTTTAATGCCTGCTGCTTCTCGACTTAAAGCAACAACGTTGACTCATTGAAGGAGGGGATTCTTTTAAATAAATTGTTCAAACAACGGCCTGACTTCAAATGTTAATGAGATTTTCTCAGCAGCATTTTATCGTTCTTTATTAAGTGAATTCAGGGCTTTATTCTTTATCAATGCATTATGTCTGAAAGGTCTTGTTTTTTTATCTTGTTCATCCTTCTCATGTCCTCTCTCACAATCTTCCAGAAATGGTCCGGACTGCCACTCCTTTCCCTATGGTCTCCTTGCTCTTCGTCTTCACCGCCTTCATCATCAGCAACATCGGACACATCCGGCCTCAGCGCACCATCCTCGCCTTTGTTTCCGGAATATTCTTCATACTGTCAGGTACTGTGCACACAGAAGGAAAACGTACAAACAAAATGTAAGGTGTAAAAGAACATACTCCAGTCGTGTTCACACAGACCTCATATTAGAGCAGATTTTATACTCTGGTGGAACAACAGGCTCCAGGCTTTTCTTGTCACGGTTTGTTTCCATATTTTCCAATTATTCTGCTGTGTCTTGTAGTCTTTGCAAAGCAGCCGGGGAGATAAAGCTCAGTACATAGCGGCTGGAGACTCTGTGGAGAACAAACACATTTTCTAGGAATACAAAATGCTACTTGCTCAGTGTATTCATGCCAAAAGTAAAATGGTGTGGGCTCCATCCAACTAATGGGACAGATGCCCCTCCTGTGAGGAATATATTCCTGTTTTATGGCCAATCCTCCACCAGCTGTTCCCTGAGGTTTATGATCAAGTGATTACACTCTTTTTCTTACCTCGCTTTAAATTGCAGGCTTTACAGCTTGGCATGATGATGGGAAAGACTTAAATCTGGTCTTGTTACAGATAATAAGGCACAAGGTATAGCATTGTATAAGATTTTAAAAGGGCTGAGGCAGCAGTTTATGGTATTACTTTTGACTGCCCTGACCCCTTAATGTTGGTTGACTTGTTAAATGTATATTATTTTATGTTCTGCAGCAATACAAACCTTTTTTGTGTCTTTGTCTGTCCCTGTAGTACAGGCCAATTAGTTTTCATACTTTAATCCATAGCAAATATTCATATTTTAAACATTTTTCCTAAATGTTGTGTGTCAAAATCTAAATGTATAAAGTCACTAGTAAATACATATGTAAAACAAATTTGTACATTTCCAAAATGTAATAGAGTAGAACTATAAAGAATAAAAAGCACTGTGTACTTAAGTACAGTACTTAAGTAAATGTACTTACTTTCCCCCACTGGTTTTGTGGAATTAACACTGACCATTCAGTTTCTTTAGATTAGTAAAAAATAACGTTTAAAGGTCTTTCAGAGAAGTCATTTGATAGTTTGTAGATCAAGAAACATAAAGATACAAAGATCAAATCTCATTGAAAACATGTATTCTGCACAATATGCATATTGCTGCATATCGTCTGGAAAGCCACGGGACGGTAGAAACAGGACAAAAGGTCAAGGTATGTTAAAACACGTTTGTGAAAGTAAATATGGAGTTAAAAAGCAGCAGAGCAGAAGAGAAGCTAGCTTGTTAAAAGTCAGAATTCTTCAAGGTTAATGAAAATTAAAGATGGAAGATTTAGACTGCACTTTTCATTTCCTCTTCCCAGCTGACAGCTTGTCAGACCTCACCTTGTTCTTGCTGCTCGCTGAACAGTGAATGGGATTTAATTCCAAATAATTGCTATCTCCCGAGGAAGCTGCAGGGCAGTAACAATTTGATGTTTCACTGCAGGCTTTTGGTAAAAAGTTAACACTTAAAACAAGTCTTGAATGCAACTTTGTAGTAAAGTTAATAATTAGGTGGTAAAAAGATTTTCAAGGTGACACCTTTTTGCCACTGCAGTTAATAGACTGGACCTCACCGCTTTAGTGCAGTCGAATTCTATTCCAGCCACGTAGCTGAAAGTGCTGAGTGGAAAGTCACTGGAGGAAATGTTTGATCACACAATTCTTTTTTTAGACCTTCATGGTAGTCTATATAAAAACAGACTTCCCTTCAATATGTTAAAATCTGCCTCAGAAATCCTTTACAAGTCATGCAGCGGGGAAATGTGCGACATTACAGCAACAAAGGTGCAGTGCAGACAAAAGTCAAAAGGAAAACAGAATGGACTTGCATATTAAATAAAAAGAAAAACACCTAATAAAAAAGTAAGCAGTAAAGTAACAGTAACTTCAAAAGTAAGTGAATAAATGAAAGTATTGAAGAAGCCGGTAACAAAATACATTTGAATCTCAAGTGTAATTGTGAATGAAATTGACTGCACAGAGACTTGACCTCAACCCTGTTCAAAACCCTTAGTATGAGCTGGAACTTGTATGTATGGCCTAGAATCAGAGATGGATGCTGTTAATGCTGAAAGGGAGCAAATCTCAGCAGCTGGTTCGAAAATCTGATAGACAGCATGAGATAGAAGAGTGGAAGAAGAATGACATGTTTAACAGGGTATAGTGTTTACGTGTCTACTTATATTCAGCCACAGGGTGTATTTCATTCCCAGCTCCCAGGAGAGCTTGCTGGAAAGAGGAGTTCATTTTGAGTTTCAATTAATTTGACAGGAAAGAAGTCAGAAGTTATTTGGATTAAAAAGAGAATTTACCAAACTCTGTTGTGTAAATATCAATAAGCAGTGCTGTGAATCAAAATTCCTGTGAGCATGTCCCACATGCACGAGGAAGCATATGAACATGGCACAATATATTCAGACCCGGCGCCAGAACAAATCTACAGGGAGAGGGCATATGATTTTCATGGGAGGGCACACAAAACCGTCATGTGCCGCGGCCAGTGGCGGCGCCAGAGATTTTCTTTTGGGGGTGCTGTGGGGTAGCTTGACGTTTCATAGAGGGTGCTCAAACATGTAGGGTTTCCCATTAAGGGTTTCCCATTAAGGTACCGGCGCTACAGTGGAATGTTCTACTTCAACACTCCCCACATACACAGTACACAGTATACCCGCGACTGTTACAATGAAGGCTCGATAATCAGCTCACGGCATATAGGTGTATAAGCAGGGGTAAAGTGCAAACATTTTTTAAGTGGGGGGTGGACCTAACCTCCTCTAGGGGGGTCCGGGGGCATGCTCCCCTGGGAAGAAAAAGCATCAATCTGGTGCACTTTGAGAGCAAAATGAAGAGATCTATGGATACATCTCTCAACACCCATATGAAACAGAACTGTAAACCGATTTCTTTATGGATATTTTACAAATCACTCCACTGTATTCTTGTTTTACTGTCATATATTATTTCATACCTGTTTTTCATGTATTACTCTTATATTACTGTCTGAAATCACATACATCGTAGCATTAAAGTTCACAGTTTATAATAAAAACATTTTTTTTAAATAAATAATAAAAAACGTGTTAATTGGGGGAGGGCAGGAATGTCAAATGGGAGGGCCTGGCCCTCCCTGGTCCCCCCACGGCGCCGGGTCTGAATATATTCCTGCCAATGGTTTTAATTAAACGACAGTCTGCGTGTTAGAGTGCCAAGAAACATAGCGATGGGCCAACAAAAGGGAAGAAGAAGACTGTTACTTAGTGAACACTGATGTAAACAGTGCCGGTTATTTTCTTAAATGTGCTAGCATGTTTTTAAAGAACCACATTTGCTATGCCTCAACACAACAAAGAAAACATTTGTTAGGGACAAATAACAACTTGGGTAACATAGTTGGCACACCAAACATGGTTGGAACATTTCTGACAGTACATAAAGGCCAGAAAATGCCACATAGAGCAAAATTCCATCTTCCTGTTTCACTAAGGATTGGCATTCAACCAAACTAAAGTCCTATCTGTCACGACAGCAGTGGAAGCTTTCACTGAGCTTCCTGTTTAATTTCCATCAGAGTCCTTTTGTGAAGGGGAGTCAGTGAAGCCAACATTGTGACATCACTTCGTCGTGTCGCTGCAGGCAACTGGGTGACGTTTCTGTCCCTTTTCCTCGAGTGCAAGGTCGAGCGTTCAGCAGATGAGGCGATTGTTGGGATTTTTGGATCTCTGTAGTCTCTGAGCAGACAGGATGACATCACCTTCCTGTTTTAGCCCCTTTTTTTCACCATGAGTGAGCTTTACCTCACAGATGCTAGCTTAGCATGGTGGAGTGCTGACTTCACACCATGATGTCATTGGAATGTCCTCGAGCCAAGATGGAGAAACACACATGCATACAAAAATACACATAGGCAAACAAGAAGATTTATAATGCATATCCAGACTAACATTAGATCAATATAGTTGTACACTAAAAACAGCTAAAAAGGCACTTCCGTAAAGTAGAAAGACACTATAGAATATTGGTTCATATTTGATTGGTATTCCTTTTCCCATATCATTTGGCTTTATTTAATGTAACAAATTATACATACACAGTCAACTATTCACCTATAGACACAAGTTTTCAGTAATGTTATACATGAAATCATTAATTTTTAAATGTAATATAAAACGTTTAAATACCTTTTTAATACGATAAGTACGCATAGACATTTATTTCATTGTATTTTATTTCATTGTTTAAATATCAAAATGTTTTTAGTTTAAGAAAAGTTACACAATTGACAGCATGATGTGAGAACATATTCTTATTTTTAGAAAAAGGGGAAAATGTTAATTGTCTAAAAAACATTAACCATCAATTTCAACATGTAGCAATTGCTAAGCACTTTCAGTTAGAAACATTTTGTTATCAGAAATATTTCAGTTATGGCACAAAGAAAAATATTGAGCTCAGAAATCGATGGTTTTAACCTCTAAGAAAGCAAAAGTACAATGCTCCAAAACGTGTTGTTTTTGCCATAAAAGACCATGTTTTTTAAGGCAGCAATTCAGTTATTTCACACCCAGCAGGAAACAACTGAAATGACTGCTATTTCTGAATGAGTTTGCAGGAAAAACTGTTTTTCTCAGTAGGCATGTGTGTTTTTTTGTAATGAGGAACACTGCCCATCAGCGCACCCCGAGGTTAAAACATGGTTGCTGTGGACCAGCTGTTTTATTCCCCATTCTCGTCTCTCATGTCCTCCAGAAACGTTGCTCCTCCAATTCTGTCTCTGTTATTTTCCTCTCTCTCCATGTGTGCATGTGTGTGTGTGAGCAGTTCAAACACATGTGGGACCCACAGATGAGGGCTGAGATGAGCATTGAGTTACAACACTGCCATCTGATGGCCAAAGAGGAAAGTTGCAACTCTCAAATCTTTACAACGAATCTCCTGCATGTCTCCTTATGGTGTATGCGTCCCCTGCTTTGATATGCCCTATTTTACACAGCTGTATCTCCCGACAGTCTCACCGGTGAGCAGGTTATTCTTATCAAAACCAAATGGTTCTCTGGTAATCTTTTTTTCCTGTTTGTTATAACAGTCCATTTTGTTGTATATGATGCTCCACTTCAGGTACATCCTGAAACGTTTGTGTAAGTACAATGCACACAGTCTCCTTATGAATTTGTTTTTCCTAAAGCCACACTAATAAGATAGGTCTCTTAAGCTGAAATATACATTGTAGCATATTTTATTTGATCAGAATCAGAAACAGAATACCAACATGTAAAGGTTTCTCAAGTTTGTAACGGTTTATTAAAGGTTTTACTGGTTTATTAATGGTTTAATGGTTCATAAGCAGTTTTAATGTTTTATACAACATGTAAATGTGTCTCAAGATTGTAATGGTTTATTAAAGGTTTGAATGGTTTATACAAAATTTCAAAATACCTTTGTTCGTCCCACAGAGGGGAAATGTAAAATGTTTTACATTAGTTAAGCGCCAAAGATAGCTTAAGCTTAGTATTAATTAAGAAACATGCATAGAAATATTAAAGATAAGAAGAAATTACACTAAGTCATCAATTTGTGTTCATTTAATTAAAGAAACATATATAAAGGCACATGTTTCAGTCTAGATGTGTGCCACTTTATGAGGAAAGGGCCCTTAGATTAGATACGTTAAAACTAGTCTAGGCCTTAAACTGGTCTTAGATGGTCAGGTTAAATAAGGTCTGACTAAGCCTGTCTATATATATTAAATAATAAAACAGATATTGAAACAGATAGCCTTCTCACCTTACAGTACGTAAGGGAATGACGTTAGACATTTCTACCATTATTTTAAAGAAGAAAAAAAAAAAAAGTGTTAGTCTGGCATTGCGACTTGTTGTTGCACAAAACATTTTTGTGCAGGTGAAATAAAGAAGAGATTCATCTTTTTCCTACAGCCACTTATACCGACATTCAATATTGTATCATACTGTATCGTAGGACATGTATTTTAAAATACATCAACAAACGAGCAGTCAATCCTAGGTCAAAAATACAATAAAGAGTATACTGTTTCAAGAAAGAATCTGTCAGTAAAGTATTATTATCATGAAAGATGGTAACAAAACATTTAGTTGAGGTACCTGCAAATTATTAGACGTTAGGTAACACCTGAAAACCGAATAGAATATTAAAAGATACCAATTGCCATGCTGTCATTGTGTAGCCTTAATAATTGTTTGGTGGCTAACATGTTGGAACTGCAGCGCTGCCATTATTAGCTCTGCAGAGCCTCAGAGCCTGAGAGAAACCCTGACGCAGAGGCCTAAACTGGCTTAACATATTTTCAAATGAAAGTATGTGTTGGCTTGGGTTTATTTACTTCATCCCTGTTTATAGTGTTGTCAGATTATCTATCAGTGATATGTTTTTTGAGAGAAAGAGCTGTAAGGTAATTTTTTAAATGGTAGCATTTTGCGGTGTTTAGTTTGACTGCTGGAGGATTTTGGAGGTCAGCTGCTGTGGTTAGTCTCTCGACAGGCACACTGTTAATGAGGGTGTGTGTGTGACTGTCTTTGTTTATCTCTGTACCACAGCACAGCCTGTTGTTGGGGTTTTCTCAGCCTATTTACAGCACAACAAGGACACGTTATCATTAGTTTTTCCAGCTACAGAGCACACACACACAAGAACAAAGAGACTGAAGGCCCATTGAAATAGGATTAGTAGAACCGGGTAACAACGGTAATGTAACATTAGCCTTGCACCGCCTGCTTTGATTTATAGTCTTTAGGGCAGTTGTAAGGGATTGAACATTAAAAAGATGTGTTATCGTAATTCCTTGTCCTCTTCCTGCTCACTCAGTTGACCACTGGCATCTCCAGTGTTCTTATAAGGTTTGTCTTTAGCATTCAATATTTTTTACTCAGAAAAATGCACATGCAACACACATTCAAAAAAGAGGCTTTGAGTGTTCCTGCAGTGATTTTTAATCTTCTCTTTGACCTCCAGGAGGTAGCTTTCGGAAAAAGACAAAATCAATAGGAAACTGAATTATCAATTCATATAATTTAAATCGAAAAGACAACCAAGTCTATTGAATTCAGTTGAAATGGCCCTTTTATCTCTCGTACACTTGGAGTTAACTTGTTAAATTAGGAAAAGCACAGGGGTAAATAAAACAAATTAGCCATGGCTCATTAAGTGTCCCAGTGAGCCATGTCAGGGAGTTAGCATACACACTGCCAGAGCCCTGGATGCAGTCAGCATTAATGTTATTGATTCAGCTCTGCTTTACCTGCTTTGACAAGTTGCCGCTGTTCAATGGGTTGATGGCTCAGGTATATGGAGAACTACTTCCTTATCCAACTGCATGCTGAGGGGTTTGCCAAAGTAGAGATCAATATACCTCTTCTGTCTCTGATATTTTGTTTGATTGGAACACTGTTGTGTCTCGTCAAATGTGTTAGTTATGTTTATGTATTATGTCTG
>CALSBZ010046637.1:465446-485457 GCA_943591055.1 Gobionotothen gibberifrons
TGTTGTGTCTCGTCAAATGTGTTAGTTATGTTTATGTATTATGTCTGTCATTTTCATGTTTTTTCACGTCTGGTCATGTCTGTTTATTTAGGTTCTTCATCTCTAGTCAGTCTCTGTGTTTATTGTCATGTCTCGTTTTCCATTTCCTGTTTTATTTTGTACTTAGCTCTTGTCTTTCATTTCAGGCCCTGTTTCTTCCTCCCCTTGTGTGTTTTTCATCAGCGTCTGCCCCGCCCCTGATTCTTTCCACCTGTTCCCACTCACCTCATGTTTAAATTGTCCTGTCTCACCTGTCCTGTGTCAGTTTGTCTTGTTTGTTTCTCCGAATGGTCGTGCCAAGCCTCAGCTCAGAAAGGATCGCTTTCACTGATGTCAGTTCTCATTCGTAACACTCCGTTCGATGTCTCACTATGGGATGCGCCTCCTCCGCGGAGCAAACAGAAGCATCAATCTCATTACGCCAATCCTGATTGGCAGGTGATCTTGGCGTCAGCGTCAGAGAATCCACCCCCTATAAGTAGCTTGCGCTACGACGCATGCGTCATTCTTCAAACACCTCTTCTCGCTTCAGAGCACATCTCTATATCGGTAGCCGGGCTAGCTCACACAGTCCACAGACGGAACCAAGCTAACCAAGCTAAATTCGGTTGACGGGCACTCGCAGGCTACCTTTATATATTCTTCTACGAGAAGACTGTCGGTACTAACATACCTTAATGGCGAACAAGATGGACACGTCTCTCCCTCACACCAGAGGAGTCAGGGAACCGGAGACTCGGCTCTGCGGCTGCGGGTTGAAGATATCGGACACAGACGCACACCAGGTCTGCTCGTCCTGCCTCGGGCTGCAACATGCCCAGGAGGCTATCGACAACCCCGCTCATGCGGGCATTGTGCCCGTTTCACCGTGAAGAGCCTCCGCCGACGGCTAGCTCGCCAAGCTAGCTTGTCGAGTCAGGACCCCCTCATGTACTCTGATGCGCCGGATGGCTATCAGGACACGAGGGCGTCCACTGCTAAGATTGAACCCCGCTCTGTGTCGGTCTGGGGCTCATCAACAGCGGCAGCTGCAAAACCAGAGTCCCGCCCTGTGTCAGGCTGGAACTCGGTAGCGGCTAGAGACGTGAGATTGGGGCCCCACGCTACACCAAGCTGGGGCTCCCGGCTGGACCTCACCATGGCCGCGCTCACGGATGATATCCTGGAGTCAGAATGCGTGGAGAACGAAGAGGATGCCTCTGAGTTCCTACTCTCTGACTCGGATGAGCAGGAAGAAGATATCTTCACGCCATCAGCTCCAGCTGCAATGCCGGGAGCGATGGCTGCTCCCCCGGGCGATAGCACACCAGCTTCGCCCTGTCTGAGCGTGGACCTGCAGGCCGTGTGTCAACGTGCCGCGTCCAGGCTAGACATCCCATGGCCTGAAATGGCCAAGGAGACCTCTAGGTCCCGCTACGAGGGGAAGCTACCCCAAGCAGCGAGGAGAAAGAGGCAACTCCTTCCAGTCTTCCCGGAGTTGCTGGACAAGGTGTCGGTCTCCTGGAGAGACCGTCCCTTCAGCAATAAGGCCCCAATCCAGGGTGCCTCCTCCCTGGACTGTGACGGTATGGAGAGGCTCGGCCTGCTCCGCATACCGCCGATGGAACCGCTGGTGGCAGCTCACCTCCTCCCGAGGATGGCGACTACACCGAGCAGGGACCCCACGCTACCGGTGAAGGCAGACCGATTGCAGTCCAAGCTGGCTGATCGGGCCTATAAAGCCGCAGCGTTGTCCGCCAGGGCACTCAACATTTCCTCTCTGCTGACTGCCTACCAGGCTGAGCTCTGCGGGGATCTGTGGAGCGAATCTGCGCCGGCCATATGGGACGAGATCGCAGCGATCACGGACATTTGCCTCCGGGTGCAGCGCCGGGCAAAATAATGGGCATAATGGTGGTGCAGGAGAGAGCCAGGTGGCTCGACCTGACCAACCTCCCAGACCGGGAAAAGGAGGATGTATTGGACATGCCTATCGTTCCCCAGGGCATTTTCGGCTCCGCTCTCGCCTCAATGCAGCGGAGACGCGAGTCGAAAAGGAGGGAAGACGAGGCCCTCCACCTCTGTCTCCCTCGAACGGTTTCACGGCAGTCCTTCGCCCGAGATGGCTCTCACCCTGCCCGGTTTGACATACCGAGGCAGCAGAGGCCACAGCCCGCCCAGAGTCCCCAGCCCAGGCTGGAGACGAGGGCGAGCTGGCCGAGCAGATCTCCGGTTCCGGCAGCAGCCGTGCAGGTGCAGCCGTGCAGGTGCAGCTGTGCAGGCGCAGCCGTGCAGGCGCAGCCGACCCAGATTCTCAGCCACCTGACGGGAAGGAAGAAGTTCCCCAGCTCCAGATGTGTTTCCGCTGCCTCGAGAGATGCCTCAACGCCATCCTCAAGTGCACAAAACACATGATTGTCACATTATTGGTGTGTTTTTCTCTATAAAGCATTTCCGCTGACACATCCAGGCTCAGGCCGAGGGTGCAGCTAAAAAAATGAAAGAAAAAACAATAAAAACAATAAAACCAATAAACAGTCCGCCTGTTGTTCCCCTTTTGAGAGCAGCTACGGCCTCTCTCAAAAGGCGGACATTGGACGGGTCTGTGAAGGCACCACCGTCACGTGCAGGCGCAGTGCCGGCTGGGGTTGTAAAAACACCACCGTCACGCGCATGCGCAGTGTCGGTGGGGATTGTTGAAAAAGGGTACCACCTTGTTCACACACTAGAGGGCCCCATAACACAACAAATAGAGACTCAGAGGGTATGAAACGTGACATCTCCGCTGGCTCTAAGGAGCAAACAGTGAGAGATGCTCACAACGTCTGCTTGGGTTTTCAAGACAGTAATACGGGGCTACAGACTTCAATTCGCTGTCACCCCCCCGGGCTTCTCGGGCATTCTGTATTCACAGACCCGAGGAGAGTCAGCCCATATTCTAGAGAGAGAGATTCTCTCACTTCTAGAAGAGAAGGCTATATCTATAATACCCGCCGAGCAGAGTCAGAGCGGCTTTTATTCCAAGTATTTCCTCGTTCCCAAACGGGGAGGGAACGGAATTCGGCCAATACTAGCTTTGAGGGCTCTGAACAAATATCTAAAAAGATACAAATTCAGAATGCTCACTCACACATCTCTGCTGCGGCTCGTGCGACAGAACAACTGGTTTACATCAGTCGACCTGAAAGATGCGTATTTACACATCCCAGTATATTACCCACACAGGAAATATCTGAGATTCGCATTTCAGGGGTTCTGTTACGAATACAGAGTACTTCCCTTCGGTCTGTCTCTCAGTCCAAGAGTGTTTGTACAATGTACGGAAGTCGCGATAGCCCCGTTAAGACAACAGGGTGTTCGCTACCTACCTAGACGACTGGCTGCTTCTCGTACAGTCGGAGCAGGAGGCTATTACGCATGTCCTCGTAAAGCACCTGCTCAATCTGGGCTTCATAATAAACACAGAGCATAATGTGCCCAGCACAGACTGTGCTGGGCACATTATGCACCTAAACTCGGTGCCCTTTACAGCCCGCCTGTCAGCGAAAGAGTGAAAGCTTTCAGAGCTTGTCTCGCTCATTTCCAGCTGTGCAAACATGTTCTTTTCAGATCATGCCTGCGGTTACTGGGGCTCATGGCGTCAGTCATCCTGGTCGTACGACTGGGACGCTTACACATGAGACAGTTTCAGCGCTGGGTGGCCGCCCCAAAACTAAACCCCGCGCGTCATGGCGCACAGAGAGTGATGGTTACTGTGAAATGCGTAATGGCACTGCGCCACTGGCTGCACCCTACTTTTCTAGTATGGGGCATGCCTATGGGTGCTGTCCCTTCACGGAAGGTGGTCACCACGGACGCATGTCTGACAGGCTGGGGAGGTATTTATGAAGGCCGTCCGGTGAGGGGTCTCTGGAGCAGAGACCTCCAGCGGGCGCACATAAATTACCTGGAGCTTTTAGCGGTGTTCCTCACCCTAAAAACGCTTTCTGCCTTTTCTCAGAGGACACCATGTCCTCGTGAGGACGGACAATACGACCACAATATCGTGTAAGAAAACCGACAAGGGAGTTTTGCGCTCTCCAGTTACACATGCTGGCACGCAAACTGATCTTGTGGAGCTGCGGCCGTCTCCTCTCTCTGAGAGCGACGCACGTACCAGGGGTATTGAACCTCAGGGCAGACCTGCTGTCCAGAGGTGTACCACTATATGCAGACTGGACTCTACATCCAATGGTTGTGAGCCAGCTGTGGGTGCGTTACGGCCGAGCCGCGGTGGATCTGTTCGCATCAAAAGAAAATGCTCACTGTCACCTTTTCTTTTCAATGCACGATCAAAATGCACTGTTAGGTGTGGACGCGTTCGCGTCAACTACACCCGGGGCGCGTGGCCCTATGGGCCTGGCCCGTGAGTTGTACAATCTGAATATAGTGGGTCTCCTGCAAGAGGTGATAAACACTATTCAGAGTGCGAGAGCCTCCTCCACCAGGTCTCTTTATGACTGTAAGTGGAGGGTGTTTGGGGAATGCTGCTCTCAAAGGGAGCACGCCTCTTTTCAAATGTCCTGTCGGAGTGATTTTATCATTTCTACAGGACCTAATTGAAAAACACAGAGCTTTCTCCACGATCAAAGTCTACCTGGCTGCTATTGCTGCATGCCATGTAGGCTTTGAGGATAAGACGGCCAGCCAACATCCTTTGGTCTGCCGTTTTATGAGAGGAGCCCGCAGGCTCCTCCCTGTTTCCAGGTCAATAGTGCCCTTATGGGACTTGACAGTGGTTTTAGATGGGCTCACTCAAGCTCCATTTAATCCCCTGGAAGAAGCTGACATGAAGCACCTGTCGCTCAAGACAGTGCAGTTACTGGCCCTCGCATCCGCCAAGCGTGTCAGTGACATTCATGCGCTATCTGTACATCCTTCATGCACTCAGTTTGCCCCAGGGCAAACGAGAGTGTTGCTGAAGTCCAACCCTGCCTTTATCCTAAGGTGGTTGGTTCGTGTACTCCAATTGACATTGAGGCATTTCCTCCGCCGCTGTGTCCCTCCGGGGAACAGCAGCCGAATTTGCTATGTCCAGCCCGTGCTTTACGCACTTATATGGACAGATCAAAGAAGTTCGTCATAATGACCAACTCTTTGTGTCCTGGGCTAACCCTCGGAAGGGCAGGCCCGTTACTAAGCAACGGCTCTTTGCTTTGGCAAAGAGCCAAATTGCTTTGGCCTATACGAGTCAGGATTTGCAGGCACCTTCGGGTTTGCGTGCTCACTCGACTCGTGGTCTGGCTACACCCTGGGCTTTGTTCAAGGGTGTTTCCATTCAAGACATTTGTGCAGCGGCGAGCTGGTCCTCGCCGCTCACTTTTGTCCGCTTTTACAGGCTAGACGTCTCTGCTCCCAGTGTGGCTCGAGCAGTGCTGGGCCCCCTGCTGAGTTAGAGCTCTAACTGTAAAGTTCTGTTTGGTCTTGGTGACTTTCGAGATAAGCTCGTCTGGCAATATGGGAGCTACAATATCCCATAGTGAGACATCGAACGGAGTGTTACGAATGAGAACTATAGGTTACTTACGTAACCCCAGTTCTCAGAGTAACATGAAGCGAGATGTCTCACCAGACGGCCCTCCTTGCTATGGTGAAGCGAGAAGAGGTGCTTATTTTGAATGACGCATGCGTCGTAGCGCAAGCTACTTATAGGGGGTGGATTCCCTGACACTGACGTCAAGATCACCTGCCAATCAGGATTGGTGTAATGAGATTGATACTTCTGTTTGCTCCGCGGATGAGGCGCATCCCATAGTGAGACATCTCACTTCATGTTACTCTGAGAACTGGGGTTACGTAAGTAACCTATAGGTTTTGTTTCTTTTGTTAATTTTGTAGGCTTAAGTTTTTCTTAAATTCTCTTTTTGTTATGCCTAGTTTTTTCCTCCTTGTGAGCGCCTTTTGTTATTTACAGTACCTACTCTGTTAAGAAGGATTACCTGATCTGTGAAATTAAAATTACATTTTTTTACATTCAAGACTTTGTCTCTGGGTCGTCAGTTTGTGTCGAGATCCTGACAAACACCATCTCTTATGAGCTCTTAAGATTCAGTAAGTGCAGATAGAGTATATGTAAGGTGAATAGAAGATATGGTTATTACATGTATTAGTCAGGTGGTTGGTTGGTATGACAGTTATGGCGCATTCACACTGCAGCGCGGAGCTCGCTTTAAGCGTGCCGAACCGTGCGGGGCCTGTTTGTGGTTGCGCTCACACTAGGCCTAGTTCGGCCCCGGGGGTACTTTTTCCTCTTTTTTCTGGCCCGACAAATTTGTGGTTCTATCGAGGCCAACAAGCGGGGCCAACAACCGGGCGGAATATGCTAAACATATTTGACCGTGATTTAATTGTAATACACGTTTCAAAATGATGCCGAAGTAACAACATACTGATACCGGTTAGTACAAATCATGAATTAATGCTTTGACAAGTCTGCAGACAGACGGGAGGCGAAGAACCTTTTAAAATGCGTGATGCATCTTCTTATTACAGACACATGCATTTCCAAACACTCGGTCTACCTACGCTGTAAAATATTATCTCTTCGATTTACACACGGCATCTATTGCACGTCTGTCCGTCCTGGGAGAGGGATCCCTCCTCTGTTGCTCTCCCTGAGGTGTTCTCCCATTTTCCCCTTTAAACTGTGGGTTTTTCTCCGGGGAAATCGGGAGGTCGGCTAAGCTAACGCAATGCTCCGACCGTCCACACTCACAACAACGGCCTATATAGACATAAATAAGCCAGCGACTGTATTCACCATGACACAGACAGTCTGTGGTTTGTACTTGTTTATAACTTTTGTCTAGTTTCTTAACAGATAAGAGGAGCTGTGAGCTTGAGTGCTAACAGCTAACAGCTAACAGCTGATGTTGTTTTTCTGAGGTGCTCGTTGAAGATGACGTCACGGCTCCGCCTACACTGCGTTACTATAGTAACTGCCCCAGCTCCTAAACTGTAATGTGAGCGCAGCATTAAAGTGAGCCAGGCCTAATAAGGCCAAACCAAACCAAGCCAAACCAAACCAAACCAAACCAAGCCTGCAGTGTGAAAGCGCCATTAGTCACCTGCCAGGGGATAATCAGGTGAATCCCAGTGGCAATCGGCAACATCTGTTACATTTCGGTGGCCTAAAATGGTTTTGTTCAGTTGTACTTTGTTCCTACCTCCCGTATCACTGCTGGTTCAGACAACCAATATTATTCCAAAGCGAGGTTTCAGAGCTATTGTCCACAAACCAATGTGTGATGTCACAGTGTACAATTATTTTATACAGTCTATCGTCAGTAAAATCAGCACCATGTAAGAGCTTGAGTTAAAGCCTTTTACAAGAGATTATGGTTTCATCCTCAAATGGGTTAGTGCGGTATCTGTGAACTCTGTATTTGTAGTAATACCAGTATCAATAATGAATGTGTGTGTGCAGGTCTCAGTCTGGTGGTTGGCCTGGTGTTATATATCTCCAGTATTAATGACGAGGTGATGAACCGACCCAGAGAGCCGGAGCAGTTCTTCCACTACCGCTACGGCTGGTCCTTCGCCTTCGCTGCCTCCTCCTTCCTGCTGAAAGAGGTAATCAGACAACCACACACACTCAAACACACACACACACACACTCAGATTTTCAAGTAAACACTCAATGAGCAGTTCACGGTGACACTAATATATACTGATGCTTCACATTCACTGACGCTATGTACTGTAACTGACTAAAGAGATAATATGCACACAGACACACACACGCAGATTGTTTGGAATTCAGCGTGGATGGACCAACCACTGCTTAGCAACACAGACTCAAGCATGTGCACAAACACAGACTTACAAATTGCTTGTAGCTTGCTGTGATGCAGACTATTTCAGCTAAACACACACACACACACACACACACACACACACACACACACACAAACTCGTGTGCCTGCGTAGGAGCCCATCACCCTGCCTGCATCAATATTCATAAATGTTAATAGCTTGAATACTTGAGGGCAGCAGCTCTGTCGAGCACAGCTCCATATGCATCAGAATATTCCTCGCTGGGGGGGGGGGGGGCTCTGCAACTCCTTCTTCTCCGTCCTTCATCCTCATCTCCTAGCTCCTCACTTCTATATTCCTTTTTTTCCCACCACCTCTCTCTCAGTCCTCTACTTGTATCTTGTGCCTTTAATCTTCAGTTCTGTAATCCTCTGTTGTCCCTTACCCTCTCTTTTCTTCTTCTCTTATCGCGTCCCCTCCTCTTTGTTTTTTGGTTTAGTTCCCCTGGTACCTTATTTCTCTCCCACTTCATGTGCAGCCTCTCTCGCCCATCTCCCCTTATCTGATTTACCTTTTTTTTTGTCTTTTATCTGATCTCCTGTCTATTTTCTTCTTTCTCCTTTCACATATGCATTCCCTTATTTTCATTATTTCCCCACTCCCCATTTTCTTTACTACATGTCCTCCATTTCCATTTCATTTTCCCCTCTTCTCTTCTATGTTGTCCCTTTTCCATCCTCTCTTCTCCCCTCTCCCTTGCCTCTTTGTATTTGTCATCTATCTTTTCTCTTTCTCTTATTTTCAGTTCTCTCACTATTCCAATCATCTCCTCTCCCTGTTTGTATTCTTGTATCGCCTCCATCTCTTTATCCTCTTACCTTCGGTTATCCTTTTGTCTTATCCTCCTCTCTTCTCTTCTCTTCTTTAATCTTCCCCTCTCTAATCCTCCATTATTCTTTCCCTTCTCAAATCACCTCCGTTTTTCCATTCTTTCTCCCCTCTTTTTATTTCTCACACTTTTTAGACACACACACACACACACACACACACACACACACACACATACATCCACCTGAATGTTAAGTTTCAGGGTGCTTGTATCGATGTTGTTGTGGATGAATAGTTGAGCTGTGAATGCTTGGCGGATGCCCGGGTGAAAACATGAATACATTTCTGATAATAGAGCATTCCAGCGCAGAAAGACTGTCTGCAACCTGATTATGGGTTTATTTAATTTCATCCCCTCCTGGTGGCAGTTTGTTGCAGGCAGGCTAATTCTGAATTTTTCAAGTAATGATTTACGTCAGGGAATTTTGTGAGAAGTTTGGATCTCTTTTTGATTCACTCATGTTTAAGGCCCTATTCTTTTGGGGGTTTCCCTTTCCTGTAGTAGGTTATATAGGTTTTTGTGCATGTGAATGAAATGCAAAGGTTTTTGCCTGTAATATCCACGCATGTTGCTTCTTAATATGCTGTCAATATTCTAATAAACATCATAAAAGATAAAACTACAGAGCAGAACAATAATTGTTTTGGAAAATGGTCTAGCTCCTAAAAGCAGGAAGCTACATTTTCCAAGGTGCACCTAATTAGCTTTTTCCAGCCTTTTGCCTGACATTGTGACACTATACAATTGTAAGGTTAAGTGAAATATCATGATTTTGGCAATACTTATATTAATATTCTACATTGGTTACTTTATTTAAGTTACGGATGTACATTTTAAAAGGTCAACGTTGAGTTTGGTCTTTACTTGGAACGCAAACATACGTTTTCTGGGTAAAAGTCCTGTTTGTTTGATCCACAGCAACGTCCTCATTACGACTTTTGCAGACTTTATTAAAAACATCAAAATGAAATGTCCCCAAAACTTTTGTTGGTGTTTTTCAGGTTAAGTACTCATTAGGAGTAACTCCACAATACAAAATGTGTACTACACCCTAGTATCTTTGTGTTTCTCTATGTGTCGCAGGGGGCAGGAGTCATGTCAGTCTATCTCTTCATGAAGCGTTACGCTGAGGAGGAGCTGTACCGGCCTCACCCGGCCCTCTACCGACCCCGCATGTCTGAATGCAGCGACTACAGTGGCCAGTTCCTCCACCCAGACTCCTGGCCCCCCCCCCAGCGGGGCCGCAGCGCTTCCGAGGTCTCCTCCGACATCTCCATCCAGCTCAACCAGACTCCACCTTCAAAGTCGCAACCCAAGGGGGGCAGCAGTTCCCAGCAGACGCCCTCTTCCTCTGGGCCTTCATCAGCTGCCAGCTACCAGCACCAGCCGGCCTCCTCCTCCTCCACTTCCTCCTCCTACCCACACCCCCTCCATCTGGCCGCCACCTCCACCCTACCCAGAGCATCCCATGGCCACCCTCAGTCCCATCCCCACCCCAGCGGACCCCCCCCCCCGGCCCCTGCCGATGGGGGTGCCACCATCAGCCGTGCCTCCTCCGCGCTATCACGCGCACATGCGAATGAGTGCCTCGCCATGCTAGGCTACTTACACAAAACACAACTGGCGGGGGGGGGGGGGGGGGGGTAGATTGGTTATAGCTCTTACACTCCACATACACACAAACACAATTCCTGTATCTACAAAATGTGTGGGAGGAAAGATGCAGCAGAGTGGATGAAGGAGGGAGGTTTAGGGAGATCAAATAGAGGAAAGAAAAAAGAGGGGAGGAGGGGGGGAGAAGCAGGTGGGCGGAGGGATGACTCACTGCTGCTGCTCAGCCCGAGACGAAGACAAAACTTTAAACACGCTGGGAGGGAAAGCGGGAGGGGATACGATGATTAGTAGCAACAAGACATTTGTGAGGTTTCTGACGGGTACATACTGTACATCATCAGGGCCGTGACACACAGGGTGAAGCAGCACAGGAAACAGGAAGCTGAATCATTTCCACAACTCTGGCCATTCACTAAAAGAACAAACATGTGAAATAAGGTATCTGGCTAAAAATGTATTATCCTTTTCATCAAACAAGGAATAAGGATGCCTCCTTTAAAAAGATTTTAAGAAAATGTATCAAACATCTTTTTGGAATGTCATCGACATGGTTGGGAAGGTTACTATGTTACATCTTCATTACCTTTGACCACTTTCTTAACAAATAATGAAACCATAAGAGCAACCCCTGTAAAACCCTGACTTGTCATTCCAAACAAGACTACAGTGATATGGATTTTGATTATGATAAGAGGTGATGGATAAAAAGACAATTCAGAGTGATATTGGTTCAGTTTATTGTGAATGTAAAAATAACGGAAGCCCAGAATATTTCCATATTATTATATTATAATTGTTCATTATTCATGTTTATTAATTCCAAATTAATAACATATTACCCATTTACAATAAACCTTAAATAAAGAAAAAAATATATATTATATATAATATTCATGTCAACATTGAAGTGGACATATATGCTGAAAGAGAAAGATAACTTTTCTTTCAAACAACCATATTTCAAGATGGCATTTGAACACATAAGAACCACATTGTGATTGACCTTTACCCAATTTTAAAATGTTTGATCTCGATCACACCAGTATGTTACTTAATGTCACCTTGCTGCCGTCTGTTGACATTAGCTGATGCTGTTAGCCAAGCAGTAGTGTAGCATTACGACTCCATTATTATGTGTCATCGGCTAGTTGACTGCTAGCAGCTAACGTGAATTAGCTCTCCTCCTGCCAATAACAACACAGTGTTGTTTATAATGTAGCATTATCAGGGATTCTTTCCCAGTATTGCTTCCCAACCGTGTTCATGAAGAACTGACTGATATGATAAAGAATGTCTATATTATAATAATCCGTAGTTTATACAGTATCACAAATATTCTATACACAATCGGAGGTAAACTGTATATGCATAGAGATTTACACTTTAACTGTATAGAAAGTATTCTTCCCCCTCATGCTGAAACAAAAACGTAATCCCGTATCATGAGGTGTATATATTACAGTATGTTTTAGGTGTTTTAGCTATTACATTTTATAAGCTGTTTGTATTTTAAGAGAGAAGCTTTGGGAGTGAATGTTTAAATGTTGATGGATGAAACTGAGAGACGTTTTAAAGTGCTGATTGAGGTTGGAAATGTTCTGCGGTCGCGTCAGCAGGATTCTGCAACGTTAGCATTGACTGAACAAGAGGCTGTCCGTGATCATCCTGGTTACAATCAAAATGGCTGCCTTGGAGATGCTGTTGCCATGGAAGTGATTTCTTAGGTATGTACATATTGGTATTTGAAACCAGAACTCTTAAAGCCAGGTTCAGAAATGGAAACCGACTCTTCCTGGTTTTATTTATGATAATATAAGGTTTATATTAAGAACTAGATACTACAGATATGGCACTTTGATGAACACATGCGTACATGGGAGGCAAACTGAAAACCTGAGACAGATGGCTTTGCATTTCAATGTACCTCCTGGTTTAATCTAGTATTCATATAAGTAGCTCAGTCTCAATTTATTGGAGTCTACATCTTTTCACTAATATCTGTTGGGTCCTGACAATTTCTTATCAAGTGTATTTCAGAGATGAAGGTTTCATCTGTCTTGTGATAGAGGAAAGACTATTGTACCATTTGATTGGAAACACCTGGGAATTGTCTCAGCCACTGTAAACTACCCAACATCTTAGCCAAATTGATATTCCAAAAAGCCCCAGGTAAAATAATACTTCGCCTTTTTTTTCATCGGCTTTCAATAACCCATATTTAAGTTTTATGCTATGGCATGTCATCGTTAAAAATTTAAGGGAGGAGGTTGGAAATGTCAAAATCCAGTTGTTGACAGATTGTGACAGAATGATTTACTTAACTGAATACTGTACTGTTTCAACTCAAGATCCACTTGCTCGCCTGTTCTGAAGTTTTGACCCAATCTCAAGGCCCTCATCAGCAAATCAATATGACATTTGCATATGTTGAGTGGCATTTTTTGGGGACATTTAGGATTTTCAGTTTGACTCCCATTGAAGTTCTCATGGTGCACAGTGAATTAAAGTAAGTGACACACTTAAGAAGTTCTTGTTTTTGTAGCATATTAACAATCGCGCCCAGCATAGGGCATTATTTGTAGCCATTTTTAGACCTACGCGGGAAAATGTTATGCTTACATCCTGTGGTACTGTTAAGAGAAGAACAATGTATCAAATTAACTGCGGTGTTATCTGTTAGGAATATTTGCTTTGTGGAAAATAAATAGGAAATAATTTAGCCGCTGAGTATGAGAGCTTTTGCTGATGTTTTGCAATGTTTCTTTTTAATTGCCAAAGCTGAGCATTCATGCTGTGTAGTGAGCACACACACAAGCACGCACACACACACACACACATACACATATATTTATGTAGCTGACTTCTGAGGAGTTGTTTTCTGAGAGATAAAAATCAGAACCAACAGTGTTTCTGAGGACATCACAGCAGAGACGTACAGTTTTGATGCTGTGAGCCGCTTTCTCAAATGTTTACTTCCTTTACTTCCAGATCCCTAACTGTGATCATGGTGTAAATATTCATACTGAACACACATTACACAGTCTACCTAAGACGTGTTGACATTATCAAGGTAGAGAAATGTTTAAAGTTTACATGTTGAGTCCAATGACATTTGACTGACTCAATACTGGTCAAAAACCGACCTTAAGATTAATGTGACTTTAATTATTTATTTTTCATAATTTTTGCAAACATGCTATATGCAGGAGTGTGATTTTTATCTGCCAGCAGTGTTTTGTTAAGTTCAAACCAATAAAGCTTGCCTGGATCCAGACTCTTATGTATTTGTTTATTGTAGTTCATTTAACACACTTGAGAAATATGCATTTGTTGTGCTGAATTCTGTTCTATATGAAATGGCAGCGTTTAGTGGTAATTCAAAATGTTTATCTGAATTCCTCTTGGAGAAAACAACAGAGAAAAAACACTACATTTCTAGTTTAATGTCATATTTTCTCCAAGTGATTTATTTTTATTTTAAAGAATTTTGCATACTTCCTTTGAAGTTTTACAAAATGGATTGTGGGGGACATACAGTACTTTTGATCTGTTTAATTGTCTTTAAATAATTAGGATTCATTTGATTCACATTGGTGATTTAAATTCATTTCTTGGTTAAGAGACCACTTAGAGAAATGTATCAGTGTCATAGTACGGTAGTTCATTAAAGATTTACAAACACTGATCCAGATACATTTTGACACATTATTTTTATCTTATTCAAAATTCCTTTTTTAAACTACAAGGCGAACAGAAACTAAAATACCTAAAATGTAGTGATTCATTTTCGATGTTACAGTATACGTCGAATTGAATATGTTAACGAACTTCTGATTACATGGAGTGTATGTAATAGTGTATGAATGTAGTAGGGATAAAAGAAAGTATAGGTTACAGAATGAGTCACAGATTGCTGAGCTCAAAGACAATACATATACTAAAAGCAGGCCTGTAAATGAAATGCATTATTATTAATGTCAACACATTTGCTTACTAATAAATCAACCTTTGTGTTTGTTTGCTTGAATATTAAGTGATACTGAATCATTATTGTTCATTTTATATGACAAAAAATACCAATAGCACTCATAGGCCCTTTCACATTTCACTAATTCCCCTCCTCGACTCCCCTCCTCGTGTCTTAGTCCCGCCCACAGGAGATGCGAGCAGAGGAGTCGAGGAGGGGAACCGAGGAGAGAGGAGTGGAAGCAGCAGGCGGTTCGAGAAATGAGAACTCCTCTCCTCTGAGCGGTCATTTTAAAGAGACGTCCGTTAATGATGACAGGAGGCACAGCAGCCCTCTGTCTGATGGACGGATGTGTTCATGATGACTTATATATTTACTTTTAATTCATTGACAGTGCGGTATAATGAGACAATAACAGGCTACAGATGCGGACATACTGTATAGACACACATATATTTAAATAAATATATACAATTTCAGAATCAAACAAGTGGGCCATAGTGGCTGTAATTCTAGGTGTTATGTTATGGGAGATGAGATTGGGCGGCCTGTTATATAATGCTCCTCAATCCAGTTTGGGGTTGTAAACATTTATTGAATGAAGGAAGATGGTCTTCGAAATCAAGGGAAATTACTTAAGTTTCATGAAACAATGCTGTAGAAGTCTGTGAATATTCCCAAACAGGATTGAAAAGAGTCTTGAATTCATCTAAAGATTTCAAAAAGGGGTTGATGTTACTCAACTCCACTTTCAGAAATGAGTCATGATGAATAAAGAAGATGTTTCGTAAGGTAAGTGGATTCAAAGTTATTTTTTTTGCATACAACACGCAAAGCAATTGTGAGGAAATATGAATTCAAATTGTATTTTAAATGAAATCTTACGCATAAACTGCACATAATAAAAAGTGTTGAGGGTGTTTTCACTAAAGCTAATAAGACTACCTTTCAGTTGCAGATAACGTTGGGTTACGTATTGTAACCCTTGTTATATTAACACAGGCGGAGCCCTCTACTGGACTCTAGGGGTACTACCTTACCCGGCGTGCATTCTCCCACTGAGACTTCTATAGACGTGGCCGGCTTTGGGCGGGCCTACCTGAATGCGCGCGCATCACACCGTATAAAAGGAGGCCTCGCCTCCTGACTGTCATCCTACACCTCTCTAACCCTAACCCTAACCGGAATAGGACAGACAGTGCCCTGGGTGTGTTAATATAACAAAGGTTACAATACGTAACCCAACGTTATATCTCTCACAGGCTCCGCCCTCTACTGGACTCTATGGGTACAGTGGGTGGAGCCCCGATGTATGTACGCACTGTCGTCCAATAACAACATTCCACCCTACTGCCCCTGACCGGCCTTTCTGGTCAGCAGCTGCTGCCCCACATTCCCCTTAAACCCGGTCGTGACCGTGGAGAAGTCTGGGCTGCGGCTGACAGAGCACACCCTGCCGCGCTTACCTCGCAGAAGGTGTGCCCAAAAAACAGTGATGGGGCCCCCCCCCCCACCCACCCTTAGGCGGATGGGGAGAACCCCCAGCCATGTATGGGCTCACTGTGCATCCATCCCCCCGGCAGGAGGAGAGCAGCCCTCCAGCCCTGTAAGGGCCCAGCACGCCCCTCGCCCATCCCAGGACCCTCAGAGGGCCCGAGAACAGCGAAGGCGCATTACGTCCGGGGAAGGGGTCAAATGCCAACTGACCCCCCCCCATTTAACTAGTTTACAGAGAGTCATAATCAACATATTGGGGATGGGCCTTGATACCTGGAGACTGTCTCTGACCCTGCTGTGCTTTGAAGCCAGCGTTTCTCAGAGTTTTATAACTCCTACTTCCACCAGATCAAGTCGTAAAACGTATTGTATCAACATGTAGCTGCCTTATCATGTTCCTTACGGGAGATAACGATCAGGGCTGATCGTAAATGCACAGACGCAGGAAAGGGTCAAATTCCTGAAGACAGAATTATTCCCTCACAGTTCCTCCCTTTTTATCATTTATTGATAACTTTAAAACATTAGTCTAATAATAATTTGGTCAATACTTAAATCAATAGGCGTATTCAGATTTGAGTGTGGTCCCACCGTACATCAATTACATCACAAAATAGAATAAGATTGAAACATTCAACCACAATGATTGATACAGACAATCCCAATAGAAAAATCATCTCTCATCAGTGTTTGATCATCTTTTGTCAAAAGCATAATAATGAACACACATAAAACACAGATGCATAATAGCAAAAACATCTACTTTAAAACAATATGTTTTAACATGTACTCATTAGTTAATCTCACTTATCAAACTATAAAATCAAAACCAGCTTGCAGTTTAAAGATGTACTTTAAGGCAATCACTAGTCAAAAGCATTTAAAACTCAGGATCATAAGAGATCCTGGTGAGGTAGTTAAGGTATACAAATTCACAGTGGTGATACGATCAATTTGTAATCTGCAAAGTTACAGTGTCCTCAATTTTAGGATTACTTTACGTTTACTTCATTACGCTTTAGTCAAGAGTAAGGCACTCAGTCTTAATGAAACCAATACATTAATTTGAATCAAGTACATTGTTCAAAATCTGAAAAGGAAAAGTCAAACAATTCTCAAAATGTTTTAACAATCTGAAAAGGAAAAGTTAGGCAAATATTCAAAGACTTTTGTATAAACCTGGAAAGGAAGGATTACACATTCTTAAAACTTGAAACATAATTTTAGGTCTGTCTGTGCATGGGTAATACATTAAAGAGTAGTGTTGTTAAGCCTGATTGCTGGACAATTAAGGATATTAACATTATCTGTTATAATATTAGAAATATCTTAGTATCCAATACCTTATAATCTGAAAATATCAATTAATTAATTTTGTTTAGTGTGAAAGTGTAATCTGATCTGACAAAATATATTTATCACCACTATTTAACACATGTCTGGTCATCGGAAATATAAAAAACAATCATTAAGTGTACATCTGTAAACATCTGGTCATTCAATGCAAATGTTATCTTTGTACGAGAGCTGGAAGAACATGTCCTCCTGACACGTTCTCCTCCTCTTTTTATGACACAGAGTGTCTGGTGTGTAAAGGCATCCTGATACTGTAGATTAGCACTGAGGTGCCGATTGGCTCAAAACTCTTCTTCATCAGAGCGCCATATTTCAACCCCCCAATTGCTCTGCTGTTGTGGCTCATTCAGTGAGCACTGTATGATCCCCCCAGTGAAATGGAAGCTTATCTGCCTGCATTCCTTCTGCTATCTGCTTGAGAGCAGTGGAACCGCATATTCCGCATATAGGAAGACATCTGCTCCTCCAAGAAACATGGAACCTTGTATTATAGAAGCCTATGAAGCCCTCGCTCGTCGTTGTTTGCTTGAGCCCACCGAGCAGAAAGATGAAGTGAAGCATCCCATCTTATCAGAAAGTTGAAGAGTAGAATCCTCTCATCTCGAACGACCTCGTGCCTCCTTGCCCGTGGCTGGGGGTGCCCTCTGCAGCCGGAGAGTTTGACCCTCTCTCTCTGACCCTTGGCCTTGAGAGCTGTCCTAGTTATTGGGTTAACACTTGATAGGGATGTTTTCCTGAGTGAAGACAACTCAAGGTAATGGATTAGCACATTATCATTTAATTACAAAAATAGGATAGGCCCCTCAGAATTATTTGGGAGCCTTCCTGACACATGCACATGCAGAAATGTAAGGTTTGTGTTAGTCATTTTAACATGCAAGAATCATATACTCATCAGTCCAAAGCAGAGAAATGTTATTTTAAGTTAAAGGTGAGCTAGTCCCTGTGGATATAACCCCTTCTCAATGATTCTAAATGTTATATTTATTCACCATTTACCGTTTGATAAAAGATTAGTTTATCAGAAATACTTTTATTCTTCCATAAAACATAGGTTTGAGAAATAAATGTTCCAATATGAAATCAATTACTCAATATTATTGACTCTCCCCTCCCTTTTCTTACATATGTCACATATGAAATAATAACTCAGGAGTCTATTCCTCATCTATCTCTTTTCTCACTTCCCCATCTCTTTCTTCTCTGACTTTCTCATCTCTTTCTTTTCTCTGACTTTCTCATCTCTTTCTTTTCTGACTTTCTCATCTCTTTCTTTTCTGACTTTCTCATCTCTTTCTTCTCTGACTTTCTCATCTCTTTCTTCCTTTACTTCCTCTCTTTCTTCCTTTACTTCCTCTCTTTCTTCCTTTACTTCCTCTCTTTCACATCCCACATATGTAACAATAACTTAGGAGTCTATTTAAGCATGGTATAGTTTACAATCTATCAATCGAGAAGACTCAGTATCACCGGTGTGCAGCTTACAAAAAAAAATTGTGAAAAACATATATTATGCAGGAAATGTATACCTCTGTCGAAAAACAAAGCATATCAGATTTGGGAGGAAAAGTTTCATCCCCTTAACATCTGAGTAACTACTGAAGGCATATCATGAATGATAGTGGGTGTCTGAGGGTGTCATCACTTAGACTCAAACAAATTAAAAACCTTAGATTTGAAAACAGGTTTGCATTCCTCCACTTAAGGTGACGTTATCATTGGAAACAATAAAAGCTAATTGTTTTGATGTAGAATCTATACATTGAATCGTCAGAGCAGAACAGAATGGTTGTATTGTAGCCCGAGTACCGTGCAGCCTCTAGTTTTAACATGTGAATACATGCAGAATTAGACAGTAAGAGGCCCCTGACATTAGGCCTATACTAAAAATAGTAGGGGCTTTTAACAGCTCGCCAACTTACAGGCATCCTCTGCATAGCAGTATGAATAGCCTTAAAAGCTTTAAAAAAAAAAAAAACCCCACTCCTTGGTAACGAGAGTCATGTATCTGACCCAAATGCCCTAAGTGAAGCCGTTAGTCTCATCTGACTGACCCAAGGGTTGGTGCCGGTGTGACGGGGAGGCTTCCAAGTGTTCAAAGCAGATGTCAAGCTTTCAGTTCATGGCTCGGTGGGTGGGAGCAGACCCACGTGAGACAGTATCAACGGCTGTAATGTCCAGTTTGAGGAGTGCCGTTCTCTCTGGGAGCAGGAAATGGTGTCCATTCTCGGACCAGACCATTAATGTCATGTAGAGCAGCTATAGCATCTCTGTGACTGCACTCAGCCGGACTTTAGCAGGGTAGAACTGGGTGACTTTCAGTGAAGCCGTCCAAGGCCATAGACAAAATGGAACCACGTACTAACAAAGGGACACAAGGTCATCAATGTCTCTCTTTACCATTGGCCTAATTGTAAAACAAATTAGTGGGAAACATGTGGAACACTAATCCATCATCATGTGAAATGTTGAGTTCATTTAAATAATGACCTATGGGTTGAAGTCAAATGAACATTAACAATATAACTAAAGTCAGTCAAAATTGGCCTTGCACGGATCAGAATCTAATCAATACACCATTCCCCAAGCTCTGTAACGAAAAGGATAACAAGATCAGGTACATTACAGGAGTGTGAAAACACCCAAACATGCATACTTATCTTATCTTAGTAGAGATTAGAGGACAGGTCTAACGTTGTGAACAAAATTATCCAGTCAAAGTTTTAGTTATTTTATCCAATGTACCACATTTAATTTAATGATTAATCTTGAATTACTAATAACTCTAAAGAAGGCAACAATTTACAATGTGGATGAGGTGAATATTCATCCAAAGTTAGTGTGTGTGTGTGTGTGTGTGTGTGTGTGTGTGTGTG
>CALSBZ010046637.1:511499-528590 GCA_943591055.1 Gobionotothen gibberifrons
CACACACACACACACACACACACACACACACACACACACACACACACACCAACACACACCAACACACACATGCAAGTGAATACACGTCAAACCACCAGATGCACATGTGGATTTGTGTACGCACATACACATACATGACACATCCAAACATGATTATAGGTATTTAAGAAACATTCAAACACACAAATGAGCACATGAAAACAATCTTGCAGGAAACCAGAAACACACACACACACACACACACACACACACACACACACACACACACACACACACACACACACACACACACACACACACACACACACACACACACACACACACACACACACACACACACACACACACACACACACACACACTCTGGAGTGTAGATGATGGCATAAATTAAAAGCAATTGCAATACTGGAATATTCTGAAATGGCTTTTGGTGTTGATGGTATTGTTTTTACATGCAGTTTGGCTCTGGAAAACAGATGTATTTATTCATTTGAAATGCAAAAATCAGCCTTGATTTGATGTACAGTATCCTATACATTTTTTACGAGGTTAACCAATCAGTATCAAGTAAAAGAATAAATGTCACGTGTTTTATTGTCTACACAGGAAGAAACTGCGTGTTGGTATTATTTGTTATAGCAGGAAATATTTGAAGTGGGAACATGGAGGACACATGTTGCTGCCATGTTGCCAGGGTGCTCAGTAGTATACTGTTCCTCATCTCATCATGAAACAGCGAGGTCAAAAAAAGGAAATCCTTGATTGTGTCTTTGGATAAAAGAATGCGTGATATTTCACAACAGTATATCAATTGAATTGATTAGAATGTATTTGAAAAAATCTAAGATTGTTGTCTTTATGAAAGTTCTGAATTCAAATGTAGATGAAAGATAAAACATTCTATAAAATAATACATTTTAATATTCTGTTTTCAAAATGAGCTGTTCATTTCGAGGTAGACATTTTTAATCTGCAATTAACGTATGAGTATTTGTTCTGCCCTAAACTAGAAAGATTCAATGGTAACGATGATGTTACACTTTTTAGCAATACTGCTGTGCAAATCAAATCAAGCAATTATTATTATTACCATAACTCAAACATTTTTGTTGTTGAATGTTTCTTTTCACAACCAATACAAACAAATACATTAAGATAAATTGCAAACACATACTTATGTATAGAGTATGTAATAGAAACTAACAATCAAAAATAATGATTGCAGTGTCCTTCAGTGTTTTTTGGACTAACCCTAAGGGTCAGTTTCAGTGTCAGATTACTTGTGGTCTGATTTGTTGGGTTTGTGTTGCCATAGAAACATCCTTCATGCCAGCAGATGTACTGAATAGTTTAACCCACACTGGGATTAATATTCTATGTTCGATCAATTGTTTACATTAACCTACCATTTATATAATGCATTTACGGAAATCATGTTGCTAAATACATTTTAATTCAAATAGTAGAAATCCTATTGAGGCACTACATGGTTAAATAGAACCCCTCCCTCTCCTTAGATGTTTCCTGAAGCACAACAGATGTGTTGTATTTCAATTTCCCTCTTGTCGGCCCTCTCACTGTTCACCTCTCAGCTTCTATTTATGTCTCTTATCTCCTCTTTTTTTCTTATTTCTCCTCTCATCTCTTCTTGTCTTGTCATCCACTACGCTCTTGTCTATTTTACCCTCTATGTTTATTAATGTGAAGGTAAACCTAAAGACCCTGCAACCGTTTATGTCTTGCTTATCTGCATTTGCCTTTCGGTGTTTTGATAATTGTATAGCATTATTCTTCATACCTGCAACTTGTCGATTTGAAAGCATTTTAAAAGTGAGTCATTTTGAACTGCAGGTTTTGACAGGAAGGTCAAATCTCAGATGTTCCCTCCTGCTGAAGGAACCCACTAATATATCAATGAATGGATTGTATTCATTTACATTTTCTTAGGAAACTCATTGACAATTAGGAATGTATGTCTTCAAGAAGTCCATCTTCCACTTAACATTGTTTGTGTAGGTATATTTAATGTTATATTTGTTGTTGATACATCGGATTGGCATTTTGTTTCTCTGCTGCGTGCTTCCAATTTTCTTCTTCTTCACAGCTTTAGGCCGTCACTCAAAGAAAAGTCACTAGCTCACACCACTCACACACAGAAAACCCATAGGGGACAGTAGTTATATTATTGCATTAATAGCATATCTGATAGGTCCATGAATGAATTGTGAACAGGGTGGAATGAAACCCTTGGAAATGGACGACTTCAACAAAAGCTTTTAGTTTTCACGTATAAATATATACATTATGTTCTTATTTGGCTGTGTCAGTTCACAATGGTTGTGATCAGTGATAATCAGTAGAGGATGACTATGGCGTTTGAATGGGTAAAAGAATCAAACTTGTGACCAAAAGATCACTCATTACAAGTGATACCTGAGACTGAAATCAATACAAAGGGTATACATCTTGCCACAGCTTTCGCTCAACAATAATCTTTCAGAAATCCATGTGGAATTCATAAATAGGTGGTACCCTTTATCATAATTGCTTCAAATCAAACACATCTTAGTCACATAAGTTGGCACATTCATGATTTCTGTGCTAACAGGACTTTTCCCCTGACTTACATTTTATTCAAGAAAAAAAAAAGAATGCAAGCCGACGTTTCCCTCAGAAAATCTAAGCTAGTTGTGGTAAATGCATATAATAAACATATTTTTTAGTGATTACAATTAAGTTAATTATTTAAGTAAACCTACAGAATGTGAAGAATAAATCAGTTCTCACCTTGAACATTAAAGGTTGATATCAAGTCTAGGAACCTACAGTTACCAGGCAGAGTAAGATCTAAGTATCTAAGTATTATCATGTGTTCTGGTATGTACTTTAGACATCTGATATTCATGTCTTTTTTCTTCTCAGATATTAGTTTCCTTCCCCGTCCAGCACTGGTGTGGTGTGAGCGGGGCATCCAGGTGCTGCTGACCACCATGGGGGCGTTTGCGGCCTTCGCCCTGATGACGGTGGCCATCGGTACAGACTA
Organism: Gobionotothen gibberifrons; assembly: GCA_943591055.1. Classification (NCBI taxonomy): domain Eukaryota; kingdom Metazoa; phylum Chordata; class Actinopteri; order Perciformes; family Nototheniidae; genus Gobionotothen; species Gobionotothen gibberifrons. The sequence continues at coordinate 514,543 of CALSBZ010046637.1, forward strand.
CTGGCTGTACGCCCGTGCCTTCATATGCAACAGCACGGCTAACTCGTCCCAGGAGGACTCCAACAACAAGGACAAGAAAGACCCAGGGGCACTCACCCACTCTGGTCTCTGGAGGATCTGCTGCCTAGAAGGTAAAGCTGATTGTGTGGACCCCACAATTGTGCAGAAAATACGTGGACCCTTCAAGGGAGGAAAACAAGTCTGTGTGTGTTTTCCTGTGCTTGTCACTGGAGGGTCTTGTGAAGGTCAATGTGATCATCAGTGTGATTGGAACAGACATACATAGGTGTTCTCTTACTCCCATTGCCCTACTAATGTGTGTGTTTTGCTGATTTGCTCTTGATTTGGATATGAGGTCAGTTATGAGAATAACATCTCATAGTGAGTAAGGTGCAGGCCTCAAATTGTCACTTCTGCATGAGTTGATGATGGTTACATTTTTTCAAACTTATGACGCAGTGAGACAGCAAATTATAACTTGTTGGCATTGTTGCGAACTTCAAATAAGAACATTTAAGAACATATGTATAAACAGTATCTGTACTTTGCTTCATTTTTCCTTCATTGCGTTTTTTTGTTAACAGACAAGCAGAAATAATTACACTCATTATATATTCAACTTAAAACTCACAATCACAATGCCCCAGAATTCATACTTGAGTGGTGGCTCATGCAGTGACTGATAAAGTGGTTTCCTTGCATTACTGAAGCTGGCAGACAGAGCACACACAACACTCACATATGCAAGATGAGGCTTCCATGACGCAGGTATCTATTGTACGGTTATTGTGTTTGATTTAAGGTCTGATCATGTGCATTTCAACACCAGTAAAACAGCATTAGGACAGCATTTTTTAACTGCCTTTTCCAATCAAATCAACAACAAAATGTTGTCGATATCCATCGAATTTTAGTTTACGCCACCTTTTACATCTGAAAAGACCCTTGTTTGTGATATGACCTGAGTTGCCACGTTGTCTATAGCGAGCAAAACATTGACCTCTAGTTGTATCCCTCCAAGCTTTTTAGAAATCATCCAAGGTGTTAGAAAGACGCTCTGCCCTCTCAACCCAATATGCTGTCCACTGGGCAAATTGTGGATTCCTGGTCCTAATAGATTGTTATTTTTGTCAAATTGATGTATGTCATAGTATGTCTTGAAAATATCTTATAGTACCTCAAGTTTTTTCCTGACAGTTTTTTTTAGCACAATCGTATGTTGTGTGTTTATACAAGTCTGAAATATCTCAACAAGGATTACCAAAAAGTGGAATGCAGACATTCATGGTCCACTAGGGTTGAATCTTTCTGACGTGTCCTCAAGGACTGGTTATACTCAGACTTTTCCCCTCACCACCTTGAGGCTGACATTTGACCAAAATATAAGAACAATCAGCCTTAGCTGTAGTTAGTTGCGGATTAGCATAAGATACTGAACATGGTAAGCAATAAACCTGCTAAACTTTGTGATTTCGAGTATGTTAGCAGGCTAACTTTAGCATTTCACTCATAGAGTCGTTAGCACAGGTGTACACTTTTAGTCCACAACTATTTATCTGATTGGCCAGTGCAGAAGCATCATATTGAATTATTCTCTTCAATATGGTGTTTCTTCTTTTCATTGTCCCCTTTTATATCTAATGTTTTGATTTAGCTTCATCAATTTGTCTGTCTGTCCTGCCTCTACATCTGTTGAATCTGTTAATTCTCTCTATTCATTGTTTTTCTTGTCTTCTCCTTTTTTATTCTACCATTCTGGCAATCTTGTATTTCATCAATTATCCTCTCTTCCTTGTGAGTTGCAGGTTTTTCTACCTTCTTCTCACCCTCTTCTCCTCTTCCGCTCTGCCTTTTTTCAGGTTTGAAGCGAGGTGTATGTTCCCAGATAGATCATTTCCCAGACGATGCAGACTATGACCAAGATTCTGCAGAGTATCTGCTGCGTGAGTGACACACACATACACACACAAACACATTGAGCCTGCGGTACACACAGTGTGCGCACACACATCTCAACAGAACACACCACACACACACACACACACACACACACACACACACACACACACACACACACACACAAACACGCAGTTTCCATCACACACGGATACAGAAAGGACAGAAGGGGATGGTGGGCGGACATCAATGCACGGATGTCAGATTCAAGCAAAGTGTTCCTGGAGATGTGTGTAAATATGTGTCCATTTGTGTGTGTGTGTGTGTGTGTGTGTGTGTGTGTGTGTGTGTGTGTGTGTGTGTGTGTGTGTGTGTATAAATGCCCAGGTGCATGGGGTTGGGAGTCTGGGGGTGTACAGAAAGCTTTTTCACAGATGGATTGAAAGAACAGCCTTCACTAATGGATTATTTTCAGCTCAGGATTCTGGTTTCACATCCTGCTTTCATTGTGATAGCAAATCCTGTTCGTACAGCCTTGAACCTGTTGGTTTACCAAATGTATGTTTCACAATCCATATATCATAAGAAGATATATATGTATGTGAAGGAAGCTGTAATGCTACCTAAGGTGTTTGTGTCTGTATTGTTTTGCAACATTGACTGAATTAAATATCTTACGTTTTTTAATTTATTTTAATCAAATCAAATCTAATAGGTGGCTTTGGATAACAATCTTTTTGTTCGGTCCAACAAAAACACAAAAGCTTTTAAACGGGCAATTATATTTGAGAAAATAAGCTAAATATGGAGGAGCTCTAACCCATTTGTCATCAGCAGTCATCAAAATAGCTGCAGATGTATGATATTTCTATTGATTTACATATCTTTTAGTCAACTAATGATTGTGCCTCTTCTTTTGACTTACATGATAGGACTAAAAGTTCAACCTCATAGGAGTAGGTAATAATCATTTGATACACTTTTTGGTTAAGAACCACACACTAGGGTTTTGCCCCCTAAATCACCACAAAAACCCAAAAGCTCAGACATCTTTCCTATCAGCTATTTATCCAGATAATCAATTAAATATGCGGAAGACTCACACACGAGCCACAGAGCCCCTTTCCGTTTAAAAACAAATGCAGAGAATAATTTTAATATTTTTTTTTTGTAATCGTTTATTTGGTAGGGACATTGCACATTAATGAACACTTAAAACAATAAATGTGCCAAGCGTAAATATGCCGGATTTAGCTTTGAGCTACTTTCCATCCGCAGTCCCTCACATAAAACATTTAAGAAAATGAAATGGACAAACATAGCAAATACAAATACATGAAATGCAAAAGAGCAAGAGCAGAATACACAAGTATTTATGACATGGCAATACATTTGCAACCTCTGTATGACATGCCTGACAGAAGCTTCATTGAGTATATGCTTATCATTGCAGTATCTTCTCTCTTCAGAGGCAAACAAAAGATAACGCAGCTGGAAATGTCACCTTGAAAACTTGAAGACTCTGCTTTTTCCACATGTTCCTGCTAGAGATATAACTATTCAGCATTTTAATCTTTTATAATGTTTCGTACGTTATCACTACTGCTTTAAAGTTCAAGGTGTCTGCAGAATAAACTACTGTAGAGTAGTTTTAGGTGCTTGAGATTGTCCTGCTTCCATCTATTATAAAATGTATAGACTCAAACACAGTTCACAAAGTATTCTGGCAAATTAACATTGCAGTTCTGTTTGGGGACTTGCATGGGTCAATAAAGCCTGCTTAGGGTTAGGGCTGGACATTGTGACTTTGGTTGCATAATATGGCTCAACCTCCAAATACATTTTTTACAAATTACGTAATATCACACTTTGGTTAAATATTCCTTGCCTCTTTTAAACCCCCACATCTTTCAATTACTACCACCAGTTTTAAATCCAGGCATTCTGTTCAAAATGTGTTGTTCCTCGGAGCCCAAATGACATCATTGTATGAATATTATGTAGAAAACTTAAAAATAGTTACTGTTCGAGAGCCAAGTTGTAGTGTCAGCTGTGTAGCACGTATCGGTAACACCTCATCTCCCAGGAGTTTCACAAGGCTGTTAACTTTGCACCTTCAAATGGTGTTGAACCCAAAAAGTCTCCTCACTAGTTGTACTTCATTTGAAACGTATAGAATGAATCATTTTATTACACACAACAATGTCCTGAAAAAGTAATATTTCAGTACACACATGATGTGTTTCTGATAATGTTTTCTCCTGCAGGTGTGGTGCGCGCCTCAAGCATCTTCCCCATCCTTAGCGCCATATTGCTTCTGCTGGGTGGAGTGTGTGTTGCTGCCAGCGGCTTCTACAAGAGCAAAAGAAACATAATTCTAGGCGGAGGTATTCTCTTTGTAGCTGCAGGTAAGACTGCAGTTCATGTTGGTTTTGGCAGAAACCATTGTTCTTGTACTCATTGCTTTGAGCCATAGTTGAAAATGTTCAGTCATATTCCACTCAAAGCGAAATGTAATGTGCTTCTCACATACATTTTAATGTTTCAGATCTGCTTATACAAACATAATGAGAATTTGTATGTATGATATGCAGATAGATTTTTGTATGGTGCCTGCGTCTAAACGGTATAATAAAAAAGAAAACAGTTCCAATATCTCTGCTTGGAAAACAGTTTAATGAAGCTGCAGGTTAATGTGCCTCTGAGGAGCAATTATACTTAAAGACTTGTATATTTCCTCAGGCTTAAGCAATATCATCGGAGTGATCGTGTACATCTCAGCAGCTCTGAGCGACATCTCCCCCAAGAAGGATGAGGACAAGAAGTGGCACTACTCCTACGGCTGGTCCTTCTACTTTGGCGGCCTGTCCTTCATCCTGGCTGAGATGGTGGGTGTCCTCGCTGTCAACATCTACATCGAGAAGAACAAGGAGCTGCGCTGCAGATCTCGCAGCGACCTTTTCAAGAGCACCACTCACGCCGTTTTGCGATTGCCCAGCTACCGTTTCAGACGGCGCTCTCGCTCCAGCTCTCGCTCGACAGACCCCCCACACTCACAGGAGAACTCTCCCATTGGTACGTCCAAGACCTTCAGCCTGCCGCCCTCTGCTCCACCCTTCTCTGTGGCCACTCTGCCCAACCCGCACCACACCAGCAGCGGTGGAAGTGGAGGAGGCGGCGACATCTCCATGTACACCCTGTCGAGGGACTCCAAGCTTGGCAGCCTAGGAGGCGGCGCCCCACCTCTGTATGGCACGGTGGATCGCGCTACCTTGTACCAGCTCCACAACTACTTCCCGAAGGATTCCAGTGGCAGTGGAGGAGGAGGAGGAGGAGCGGTTATAAGCAGCGGCACACTCCCATCCCACTCCAAGTCCAACTTGGCGGCAGCAGCGGCTGTAGCCCAGAATGCAGCACCGCTGAATACCTCCACATCCGCCACCACACCAGCCCAGACAGCTCCAATATCTACAGCCACCATGGAGAGGGACAGGGGCAACATGGGGACCCTGGACCGACTGACGGCCAAAAGGGACAGGGATAGCAACTCGGATACACTCAACAGGAAAACTACGCCAGTTTAAAACTAAAACTCAAAGAGGAGGAATACATTAGTTTAGATGTTAGAGGTATTTCAGATGAAAGAGGGAGAGTATGAAAATGTGTAGTTGCCACTTCAATGGTAATGTTTCTGTCTTTGAGTCTGGGGTATCTAACTGCCATAATTACTTACCAATATCATAAACAGTCATATAACGCCTGAGATTATATACAACTTCTAGACAACGGCTTTAAATGGTCATGACTTAAGAGGCAAAACATTGTTTGTCAGATATTTATACAGCAATGATGCAGTGGAGGCTTCAGTAAAAAGGAAGCTTAATTATTTGTACAATGTCACTCATACACAACTGGGATGTTCCCACTAACACTAGGTTTGGTGCAGCAGTTGGTTGTACTGTAAGTGCCTTGCTGAGTAGGTAGGGAAGCTCAGTAGTTATTTATTTCTCTCCGCTTCTACATTGAATCAGCTACTGTGGGAATACAAACTACATCTCAAACAAGAAGAACCGGTACAGCTTTAGTGTTGTGAGGCGCTAGCAACCCTGTTTAAACTGAACTGAATCTAATGTAAGGGTTAGAGTTAGAGCTGTTCACATCTAGACGTTCAGTTTAATCCTGCAGACCAACAAATCTATGCCTTCTGGTATTATTTCCGGTATACTTCTTGAAACTTTAAAGCATCGTAAATAATAAAAGCAAAGAGTGGCCAAATGGCTCAAGCCACAATCTTCTGTCACATTCCTGTTTTAAAAAGAACAGAGAGCCACAGACGGGTACATTCAGCCACGTAACAAACTGCTCAGTGATGACTTGATTGCCAATTCAAGGTCAATAGTAGCTACTTAACCTCTAGGCCCAAGAGTAGGACATAGCCATATTGAACCTACTGACCCTCATACACGCACACATGAGAAGAGGCTGACACACTGTGAGCCTGTTTATTTTTCATCATACCTCAAAGTAATTACAGTAACAGATGGGCATTCTCCACACTCCAAGAGAAAGGCACTGCCATAGACTTCTAGACTCCCCCTGTACGCCTCCATTACACCACTGCCAGTTGTCGTCTTAAGTGAACATCCCTTTGTTTGCAAAAAGTGCAACATAAAGAGGTTTTCTTTAAAGATATTAATTGGAGCACAGCTACAACAGAAACGTTTTGCAAACAGTTAATTATATTGAAAGATATTACTTAAAATGTAGTTTAGCTTTGGTTTGGGAGAATGGTTTCAAACCCAGATATTTCAATAGCTGGCCGAGGTATTATTAAATCACTGCAGAGAGTAGAAATGTTGCTAAATGCTCCTTCTATGTCAAAGGATGTACTTGTAAAGATGGACTTTTACGAGATATTTGTGATGTTTAATTGCAAAAATGTATTTCAGGCTTTGTATGACTGATTATGAAAAAATGTTGATACCGAAGGCTACAAGGCAGCATCAGTTGAGTGTTCCTGCAAAGGGCTGCAACCAGGCCACAGGGTGGGGGTCAATTCAGTTTACACTCAGGGGGTGGTGTTTTAGTTAGAACTTAGCTAAATATTTAAATCGTGTTACGCTAATATGAAATATCAACCATATTATCCAACCAAGTTCCTATCTTATAACACAAGCACATAATGGATTATTGAATACGTTATAAATGATCTCTATACAAAATTCTAACAAAGTCACATTTTGTGCGCAGAATATATTTTAGAGGCTTTAAGGAGAAAATAAATCTTTGTGATAGATGTACTGCGTGACATTTTGAATTGAAACCTATACACATGTCCTAAATCTGACTTTTGGACTAACAAACTGAACTCTGAATGCACTTTTGGACCAGTTGCGTTGGCAAGTTGAATTCAACCCTGGTTGAAGACAAGTTGGAGGAGGAGGGAAAGAGGAAAGAGCACATCTGCTAGCTTCAGTTCCCCTTTCCTCCATCTCTCTTTTAGCTATAACTATTATACTATTTGACAAACTAGAAAAATAAATGTATAATGTAATCCATTTACTTCAACAAAAGCACATAATGTCTGTAAATGGTAATCCTTTGGTTGTCTTTTCATTCTCAGTGATTGATTATCATCTCTCGGTTTAATGAGATTGTAACTCCTTGAGTATTAATATCACGTTGCTGGTGTTTCTATGATCGTAATGGTTATTGCAGGGTATTTATACATTTTGAAATATTTTTCTTTTTGTAATTTTTTTATATTCCTGTTTTAAATTGTCTTTATCTTGCTTATGTACACTAAAATCAGTGGTGTTATGTGGAACGCATGTGCACAATGTGAGAGGGTGATCATGTGTAAAATCATCTTTACATCATGCTCTATTTTATTATGTCATCACATATATCTGTATGGGGAGAGTTGACTGAGCGTGCATGCTCTTTTTCAGCAACACTCTGCTTCACCTCGCATTTACTTTCACATTTTCAATGGCAACCGCCCAGTAGTCGCTGGTAATTGAGTTGCTTCCCTGGAACAACTGGGCGCTACGTGCCTTGCTCATCGGTACATTGCTAGTTGTCATATACTGTGAATGTTATTTTGTGTTTTATTGTTGGGAAATAATTTGTCTTACTTATTTTTCGAAAATTAATTGTCTTTCTTGTCCTAGTTAATTACTCTTCTCTATTTCCATCCCTACTTTATCTTTAATTTGACATTTTTCCTAGCTTTTCTTTTCTTTTTTCTCTAAACATTACCAACGTAGCCTAATAATCAGTGTTTTTTAATGTTCTGACCAGTGTATAAGTGTTGGCGATAGAATGTATATTAATCCATTTATTTTCGTGGTGGTATGTATTGATATTGTTATATTGTTTCAGAGTTCCTACACCTGTAACTTTGGGCTATAAAGGCTTCACGCCTGCCTGTGACATATTGTCAGTAGCCTAAGTGCTGGGACAGTGGCCTGAATGTGGTCTGTGTTGGTGTTGTCAGTGGTGTTTACATGCTAAACAAATGAGAAAAACAAAAAGCATCAACATGATGCTTCTGAGATATGTGAAATGTAAGAAAAAAATTACTTAAGGTGTCCAAATCTTTTTTTTTACCTTTTGTAAAGTATATTTAAAAGCGGAGGTTCTGTTTCTCTGTTTTAAGTTCATATCCTGATGTGAAAAAAAGCCATTTAAAAAGCCACCAGCTCCTTTACCCAACACTTTGGCCACTGACAAGAGTCAGACCTGAAACTCTTCAAATTGAAAACTAGTATATTTCAAATCCGCAGACCCATACATTTAAAGGACCATAGGAAAAGGGGAAGCAATACAAAATACTGATCCTCGCTAGTAAAGACAAAAAATATAAAAAGGTATATATACATATATAAAAATATATAGATATATTCATTAAAGTTCTATTTGAAAATGTGGTTTTGTCAAGTGAATTATTGAGTGAAAAAAATGAAATACAGCTTTGATTTGTTTATGCACCATAAACTCCAAGGTGTCTGTCTACCAAGCAGGCCCATATGACCATTACAAGAATGATTCATTCTGGTCTGTCAAATACAGTGGTCCTGTCCATGGTTTATAAAGAAGTTGACCAATGGTTTAACTAATGCAGATTTGAGTGAGTTTTACTTGGTAGAAGACTTAAGCGATTGTAGGCCATACTGTAGGTGTCACAGTCGGGTTCTAGGTCCAACTGCTCTCAGACTTTTGTTGAGACTGGACTGAGTTGTAGACGTGGCTCCAGTCAAAACGTTAAAATAATAACGTGCTATATTTGTTACAACTTTTTTTCTTTTGATTACTAAAGTAATAAACATGAAAGAGAATTCATAAGGACAGCAACGGCAAATGCTTCGATTGGCCCAAGGGTGCATTCCCTTAAATGTTGCGGCCGCATTAAATCATGGGTAGGCATTATCTCTTTTCCTTTGGTAAATGATGTCAGGTATTGGGGGGAAATCAGGACCCCAATGCAGAATGAGGAGAAGGTACAAGGTATAACAAAAAGCAAGCTTTAATTTAAAAAAAGCTTTTGACGATGAACAAATAAATCCATACATTTGTAGCAAGAGGAATATCCAGACCAGAAAAACCAACAGGAACCAACATGGAGGGTGACAACAAAGACGATCGGACATGGAGCACAGGGCTAAACTTTAGAAAAAAAAGCACTTTCTTTCAAGATAAGATCCAATCTTCCTATTCCAACCCCAAAAAACTATTTTCCATCTTCTCCACCCTCTTGGACCCCCCCAAAGCCCCTTCCCCCTTCCCCCTCCTCCCTTCTGTCAAGCGACTTTGTTAACCACTTTGAAAAAAAGGTTGATGATATTCGCTCTTCTTTTTCTGACTCACCTTTACTCACCGCTGGGTCACCAGACCCACCTTTCACCCACACACTAACCTCCTTCTCCCCTCTCACTCCAAGTGAGGTTCTTACCCTCGTTACCTCTGCCCGTCCTACCACCTGTCCTCTGGACCTTATCCCCTCAAACCTCCTTCAGACTATCGCTCCTGATATTCTACCGTTTCTCACCCATTTCATCAACACTTCTTTAACTTCTGATGTTATAAACTACAGGCCTGTCTCTCTCCTCCCGTTCCTGTCTAAAACACTTGAACGCGCTGTCTTTAAACAACTCTCCTGTTATCTCCATCAGAACAACCTTCTGGATCCGCACCAGTCTGGTTTCCAGGCAGGTCACTCAACATAAACTACTCTCCTTGCTGTCACTGAGGAACACACTGCTAAAGCAGCCTCCCTCTCCTCTGTCATCATCCTTCTGGACCTGTCTGCTACATTCAAGACGGTGAATCATCAGATCCTCCTTCACACTCTCCAAGAACTTGGAGTTTCAGGCTCTGCACTTTCCCTCCTCACCTCATACCTCAAAGACCGCACCTACAGGGTTACTTGGAGAGGGTCGGAGTCCGACCCTTGTCAATTAACTACAGGGGTCCCTCAGGGCTCTGTTCTTGGTCCCCTCCTCTTCTCCCTGTACACAAACTCGCTCTGATCTGTCATTAGCCCGCATGGTTTTTCATACCACTGCTACGCTGACGACACCCAATTAATTCTGTCCTTTCCCCGCTCAGAGACCCAGGTCGTCGCACGCATCTCTGCTTGTCTAGCAGACATCTCTCGGTGGATGTCTGCTCACCACCTCAAGCTCAACCTTGACAAGACTGAACTGCTTTTCCTTCCGGGAAAAGATTGTCCCACTCTTGACCTAACAATCAACATCGGCACCTCTATTGTTTCCCCGACTCAGACAGCAAGGAATCTGGGTGTGACCCTAGATAACAAACTGTCCTTCACTGCAAACATAGCTGCAACAACCCGCTGCTGTAGATACACTCTTTACAACATCAGGAGGATACGTCCCCAGCTGACCCAGAAAGCGACGCAGGTTCTGGTCCAGGCTTTCGTCATCTCACGCCTAGACTACTGCAACTCCCTCCTGGCTGGTCTACCTGCATGTGCCATCCGACCTCTGCAGCTCATCCAGAATGCAGCTACTCGTCTGGTCTTCAACCTTCCTAAATTCTCCCACACTACACCGCTCCCCCGCTCCCTTCACTGGCTTCCGGTAACTGCTAGAATCCACTTCAAGACACTGGTACTTGCGTACCATGTTGCGAATGGATCTGGCCCTTCCTACATCCAGGACATGGTTAAACTGTACACCCCAGCACGTGCACTCCGCTGTGCATCGGCCAAACAGCTTGCTGCACCCGCACTGAAATGTTTTAGCTCTATGAAACCTGATGTACTTATATGATTCTGTTTTCTTCAAGTTTGTATTGTATTGTATTGGTCGAACGCACTTATTGTAAGTCGCTTTGGATAAAAGCGTCAGCTAAATGCAATGTAATGTAAATACACAGAAGGGTAATCACAGGACAAGACACAGCTGGGCAGGGGAGGCAGAAACAAAAGGGCAACAGGTGAACACAATGAGACAATCAGACACAGGAGGGCAAACACAGGAAGGAAGACAAGACACAGGGAGAACAGAACTTCAAAATAAAACCATGACTAGACACACAAAACTAAAATCATGACAAATGATGGTTCATTGGACCCTAGCCGTTTCTCAAAGTCGAGGACGCTTCCTAGGTAGGACATGTCCTTCCGAGTCAGGTCCTTCAGAGGCTAGGCAAGAATCCTTCCTAGCATTCGGAGAATGAAGAATGGCACAGGCTAGCAAGTGTGCAGGTGTGGGTCTGCAAGGCCCCGCCTTATTGAGCACGATTTGTTTGAAGACTCATAACTGATTAGCGAAGATCGAAGATGGACACGTTTTTGTTTTTGTCTTTTATCCATTAATTCTTTGAGATGGAGGAAGAGATAGAGCGGGAGTATCGTCGCGTCTGTCTGCTCGGAGGAGGAGGATGATGTAGTTAAATAAGTCTTCCTGCTCGCCTTCGGTAGGTGTTTTATTCTCTAATGGAGGCATCCTCAAAGTCCGGATTCCGGTCCGGATCCGGACCGAAACACAACTGTCTCTGGACTCTGAGCAAATTATACTTTTCATATGTATTATCTGTGTTATCTGCGAGACATCGCTACAATGCAACGAGTCAAAATTCTCCGCTATGTCCACTGCAAAGAGCGCTCTGCATGTACGACTGTTCCACTGTCTGTGTGTGTCTGTCAATGCATTGGTCCAATCACATTCAGCATCCCGTCAGCGTGTTTTCCCCCCACCAACAGTCTGCGAATCAGAGGCACAGTAGGGCGGGTCTTCACGGAATGCGGGTGGGAAAAAAGTCAGAGCGAGAGGTAACAGCTCATCTAGTTGCATTTGTATAACACTGATTTGAAAAACATATAGAAAAAACGAATTCACCGCCCTTAATACAGTATTTAAATATACATTTCAGGTGTGCTGTTTTGTTTAGATCATTAACATCTGGAGCTCTTTTAATGTCCCTTTTCATTACTGTTACACCAGGTCTTGTCAAAACCTTTATTCCATATTCAATCCATTACTAAACAAAACAGCAATTCTACTCCACTACAATTCAGAGGTTAACCTGGTATTTTTACTCCACTACATTTATTTTAGTTACTTTGCAGATTCTGATGTGAAATATAAACAACCCTTAAATCAGGCTTTAGTTACACCTGAGTAAAATTCAGGGAAAGGTGATTGTCAAGTGCCAACAATCAGGAGAGATATTTGATAGTTGCTGCTTGAGAAGACTAAACATTTATCTGCAGATCCCTATAAAGTATATTCATTACTCGTTATGCTCTACTAATAGTTAATTAAAGAATGTATATAATGGCTTTTTTTGCATATCCCTTTCAAGATTTCAAGATTTACTAAGGTTCATTGACATATCATATACACAACTAATTCAATTACGTGCTTTAACCACTAGGCACACAAGGTGCACACAACCATAATAACTTTGTATTATATAGGACACTTGTGTATGTATAACATCTGAAGATGTGTAGTTTTACTCATGTTTTCACATAATTGTACAGGATATTGGTATATTATTTCACATGTTTTACTTCTAATATCTGATTTGTAAAACATCACAGACAGAAAGGTATATCTGTCATTTAACAGTAAGCTATTGAAATTCTGAATCCATAGATGTGTCTCCCATCACCCAAATCCCCTGACTATTCTCTCAACTCAGTATTTACATTCTTTTATTCAAAGAAAATCAGTAATATCTTTAAAAACTGAAAATTGATTGAATATGGAATAAAGGTTTTGACAAGACCTGGTGTAACAGTAATGAAAAAGGACATTAAAAGAGCTCCAGATGTTAATGATCTAAACAAAACAGCACACCTGAAATGAATATTTACGTAAATACTTTATTAAGGGCGGTGAATTCGTTTTTTCTATATGTTTTTCAAATCAGTGTTATAGGCTACAGTAAGTGTCATAGACAGTGTTACATTGCTATTATTATCCTTAAAATATATGTAAAACAAAACCACTTATGATCTTTTTATTTGAGTGGTTTACTAATGACAGTTAATTCTGTTTTTGCTATTGATGGTTTCATTTTTGTGAAAAATAATAAAATAATATAATTCAATAACATGCTTTAACCACTAGATGTGCCATTCTATCAGCTGTGCACCGTTGTGGTGTAAATACAGCCTATCTACCAATTGGATCAAATATAAAAGTCAGCCGAATTAGTATTGATACTGCAAGGAGACGTATTGTGTGAAAGATAAATGTAAGATGTTGTTTAATTGCGGAGATATTTATGATCCACGTCACATTCAGTTTTGCCGGCAGTGCTTCCTGTTTGTCCAGACGTCTTCTCAGCAGGGCTCTATAAATACAGAACTACGGCAAATATGTAATATGTAATGCAGCCGAACTGTGTATTACAATGCCGTTATGTGATTAGCTCCAAAGAGAAAAGCAAGCAAACTCGGAATAAAGAATTATTTTATTTTTAAAAAATGTTTTCGGACGTCACATCAACAGGAGTCTGGTTAACTAAAATGTCCGTGCGGAACAATACCCCCCCAACCCATAGTGGGTGAATAATGTCACCACATTACACACATCCCTTCACATTTGAATTTATATTAAAGTATTTCGTGAGGCCTTCTAAACATGTTTTAAAATATAATTAGGGTTGTAGTT
>CALSBZ010046637.1:528600-544622 GCA_943591055.1 Gobionotothen gibberifrons
CATGTTTTAAAATATAATTAGGGTTGTAGTTGAAGAGTTTGTACATTGCGTTGCCTGGCAACGCAATCGCATAACGTCACGTCCGTTAATTCCACATCCACACAGTCTCTGATCCACACACATGGATTAACATCGATTTAATACATGAATGTAGCCTTTGTTTCTGCTAAAAGAGGTGTCGACCAGCTAGGGCAACAAGAAAATCGGCGAAATCGAGTGTGAGGATTAAAAAATAAATTAAAAACATCTAGTTTTGACAATACAAACCGACCAATAGCCGCGATAGAGCCTTTCCTTGGCACTTCCGGGTATTTCTCCAATGGTTGGACCATGTTAACAATACCATGTAACTGTCACGTTTGAAGGGACGGAACATTCACGTCTCCCAGCATGGTAAACCGTCACATGTTCACGTCTTGCCGTGATACCAGGTTGGTTTTAAGTCCTGAGAAAGTCAAATAAGACCTGTGTAAAACTACACTGCCCAGCCATAAAAAAGTAACCACTTTGATTTAACTAGGCCAGTAGGTAAGGACTTTCCACTGGATAATAACTGAAGTATAAAAGAATGCATGACTGAAGTGATGGAGACCATGTTTGAAGGCAAACAAAAAGAGGTCAAATCAAGCAAATCCCCCTCTCAGATTCCACAGCAACCAGAAGAACATAAATACTGGCTGGTGATTTGATTAATCAGCTTTGTGATGGAATAAAAAATGCACAGTGCATTTCCTTAGCTGTGGATGAGTCCACTGACACCACTGACAATGCTCAGTTGCTGGTGTTTGTGAGTTTTTATGACGAGGCAAAGGGGGAGTTTGTTGAAGATGTGTTGGGCCTGACGAACCTCAGTGGACACACAAGGGGGCAAGACATTTATAAAGCACTAATGGGAATGCTAAATGAAAGAGGGTGCAGCTGCCTTTATTCGTAACTGTGCAGCTCTTACACTGCGACTCTGAGGGATCAAGCACAGACACAATAACAATGAAAACTGCTGCATACAGATTATTTTTGTTTTTGCAACCTCGTGTTAAGAATCTTGTTGCAATTGTTTAAAAGTTTGAATGACCGTAATAAACGGACCTTTGTCTCACTGAAAAAAATTGTTTGGACCTTTAAGATTTGTATTTGACTACCCCTGCTCTAATGTAAATCAAGTAAATCAAGTATAATTACTAGGGCCGGGACTCGATTAAAAAAATTAATCTAATTAATTAGAGGCTTTGTAATTAATTCATCGAAATTAATCGCATTTTTAATCGCATATAAATATTTGACCTGAGAACAGTGAGAAGCAATTTTTCACATGAATTTTAGTATACCATTGAATAATGACTGAATACATAAGCTTAACCAACAAAACATTGTTTATTTTTTTTCAAGGTGGTACTTAACCAAGACCAACAGAAAAGTGCAATTTTTGCCATAAAGTGTAGAAATAGCATATTTAGGAATATAGTACAGTTCAGAGATTCAGGTAGCCTATAGGTAGGTAGACCTTCTGTAAACTATAACACTTTGTTTTTAAGTAAAACACAATACTTTCAAGTACATTCAGAACATTGGAAACCCTGACTATTAGAAAACATCTCTCTGTTGCTTCAGAGGCCATAACAGACTTTGTTGATTTACCAACAGTTTTTTGCAGCCCCTTATCTTCTACCACTCCACGTGGTCTACAGTCGAGTGCAATCCAGTGAGCTGGTTATTTGTTCAGACGTGGACTTAGTTATCCTGGCTCTGAAACCAGTCATCTGGTTGACTGTGGGTTGGGTGTGGGTCCTCCTTGTACTCGGAGTCGGGCTAGCTTCCACGCTAGCTTCCACGCTAGCTGCTATATGTTTAGCATTGAGGTGATACTTGAGGCTTGATGTGCTGCGGTGATATGCAAATTCCTTTTTGCATAATTTACACACAACCGTGCTCTTATCGACGCTTCCATCCGTCCGTTTTTTAAAACAAAATGTCCCATCCACGGGGCCAACCAACGCGGTCTCATCAGCTTCTTCGTTCATGTTTGAATTGTTCACTGTGGTTTGTTGTTGTCTGAAGTCATGAACGTTAGTTGGTGCTCCAGTATAATCGGTACGCCTGAAACTCATCCAGTGAGAAACGTTCCGCGGTGCAAAAATAAGTGCGATTAAAATGCGTTAATTTTTTTAACGCGTTAATTTTTGTGTAATTAATTAATCTTAATTAACGCGTTAAAGTCCCGGCCCTAATAATTACTCCATAGTTAGTTTGTGAGTTGTCATGATGGTTTGAATCCCCCTTGGTAGACACCCCTTTCTATTCCCTCTATTTCATGCTTCCCGCACAATAAGCAAGCAACACTTTTCTCCCGTGTCAATTTTGCATATATAGTTTGTGCATGTTTGTAGTCGTTCTAACACTCATCGATGCAGAGAAAATATGACTAAATGTCAAGTAAACTGAAACTGCCCTCTATTCTTTATGTTGTGCAGGCCCATCATTACTGCATTATTAATGCCACCGTGCCAGTCCGTGGAAATTGGTCCGTGCGCAAAGAATTCTGGGTCAATTAAGACCGAAATGTCCTGCAACGAAGGATTCAGTCCTCGGTAGAATTCCAAGGATCCTGTACATTGGAACAGTCCTTCTGCGGGATTCGATGACGTAGCATCCTTGATATAGAGGCTCTGAAGGATCCTTCCTTGACATTGAGAAGCAGCCCCTATAGGCTTAAGGAAATAAGGAAGAACACATTGAACACATTTTCCTAAGCATTGATCTCACTTATTTAGGAGCCTTCCTGCCTTCCCTTCTTTAGCCTTGTTAGTTCTAGGTCCTAGGCCAATCGGATCTCTGCATGCTCACAGCCTGATCACCTCATTACTCTCAGCTGAGCTTCTGTCCAGCAACACTTCATCCCCTCGTCAGATTAGTTTGTATTTAAGTCCTGTTCAGTCTTTTTTGAATCTTTGGCTCACAGTCTCCTGCATTTGGGTCCACCTTCTCCACTCTCCATGACACTATAAAGTTTACTAATCTGCATAGATAAATGAATGTCTCTGGAAAAGATGGTGATCACTGTATTGACCCTCCCTTTTATATGCTCCTCCTTACTTCAGAAAAAGAGTCATGTAAATGGTTGAAGATAGTTGCTGTTTGCTAGTGTCAACATGTTAACACTGACAAGCATGAAGTGGCGGAAGATGGATGTTATGTCGAATCCGTTTTTGTGCATGGCTTGTAGACGTACTATCCTTCAACCTTTTCTACTGACAGTTATAATTAACAAACAACCATTGCTCTTACAGAACGATATGTGGATGGATAGATCCATAGATAGATAGTAGCATACTCTGAAAAAGATAATAATAATTTGTCAAATCCGACCTAAAAATGGAAACGTTGAAAGGCAGTAATTAAGACCTTGCCGTCTCTATTGAGATGTCTTCCTTGGAGAAAAACACAGGGAGGGACTGTCAGCAGCCTAGGGGTAATGTGACAGTTTTTAATCCCGCTGACAATAGAACCGCTGGCAGAGCACACTGAAGATGGTGATGTGTTTGGTTGAAGCCGTGAGGAATGTGATTCGGTGTCAAAGTTTTAATTAGTTGGCCTCTCTGTCTGGAATCGTACACTCTACCGTGCCTGCAGCCTCTGCAGTTCATTGTAACCCTGCAAAGACATAAGAACACTAAATATATATATATATATATATATATATGGGGAAGCAATTTAACAAGAAACTGAATTAAGGAATTAGGAGAATTATACCAGTTCCTGCAAGAATGTTTCCATACTGTTCAGGTTATGATAATAAAAGGAAGAAATACTTCGAAGCATTCAAGAATTACCTGTGCCGGTTTGATAAAAAGATACAGTTTTTACAAAATACATTTACAAAAAGGACAGGTATTCAACTTGAAGAAAACAGACATCAGACCCGTAGACATGTTGGTCTGACATTAACTAATTGGGTTTCTGTATCATTGAAATTCTGGGGCACGTTATCAATCTTGTGATTGGGCTACCTGCGGTTTCAAAAAGATGGCAGAAAGACTTCAAAGGTTCCCCTATCCAGTGAGACATTCAAATGAGCTGTGTTATAGTAGTATTATAAAGACATATGCCTATGGAATAATGTAAAAGAGAACGAGATATTAAAACAGTAATATTGTGTAAATGATCTAAAACCTTGCCCAAAAGAGTCTTATTCATAGAGAATTTCAAATGGCAGATCATAAAGCAACATTGGTAATAGCAACAGGTGTTAAAAACATACCAAATGTAATACTATTATCCACATTCCCCGTATTTGATATTTTGTGAAGAAAAATTGTAAAATGTGTTTAACTTGTCAAAATGTAAGTAGCTTAAATATATGATGAATGTTATACCAGAATCTCAAAGTGAGGACCAGAGGGTGCCTCTTTATTAAAGACGGATCAAGCATTTTACAAGCTGTATTATACAATACTTTATAAGAGGCTCATCTTCTCTCTAGAGAAAAGAAAAGCCCCTTGTGGAAGACACAAATTGATTCTGTAAGTCCAGGCCATGACAGGATCAAGCCTATGTATTTTCAACATTTATAAAATAAATCAAGAATCCTGACAAAAGCTGAACTGTTGAGATGCAACTTAAAATATTGGTTTCTATATTGATGAACATTTGAATTTCATAAAGGTTGTTAGGTCTAGATCAAGAGATCTATATACAACATGGTGTACTGCCTTGCTGTCAAATGTGTTCTTCTTGCAATAGTTAAACTGTTGTCAAAATGCAAACAAGGTCAATTCTTCTTCTTCTGTAAATTGTATAACTCTAAAACCATGACATTTCCATAATGGTATTTCTGTTCGAGTTATTATCTCAATGTTTAGAATATGGAACGAGAATGCTGAGCCAGGGAAAGAAAACACTAATGGGCATGGAAACAATGAAGAAAAAGTCAAAGAGAACAAATCATTTCTTGGTGTTTGCAATGGGTCAGCTACCTTTGATGGATTAATGGAGCACATCTGGGTATTATAATAATCCATTGCCCACAACACGGACAAAGAATGGCTTGGTGGATACAAGGGAACAAATAATTACATTTTTTACCGGAACCTCCATCAAATCATGACCAATGTGACCGTGTGACCAACTTCGAGAATAATATGATAGCCCAACATAGTTTAACCCTTCACAGCAGTCTACACCGGCATTCCCCCATGGTGCACTTGGTTCTCCTGTGTTATTATGTCTAAAGCTATAATCCCTGTTGTCAGTCACACACAGTAAAATATGATATTATCTACCGCCTTGTGTCAGCTTTCATGAGTCAACAGGGGTCTGCCACCTGTGAAGACATGCTGCATTGTAATTTCCTCTCCTCATTCAGCCTGATGCTCGCTGTCCGGCTGTCTCCCCTATAGGGCTCTTTGGTGGTAAAGAGCGCATGCCTGCAGTCTCCGATAACAGCTCCAGGCATGCTGACAGACGTCCTACAGTACGCCGCTGGGGAGGTCTGTCAGTCAAGATTACGCTCTCATTTGCTCTTGTGCTCAAATCCTTCCTCACTCAGAGAGGGACATCCTACGACAGGAAGCCCGAGCTTTCTAACCTAACACTGACTTTCATGGAAATTGAAACACACATTGAATTTCATAGTGATGGTTCGTACTCTACTAATATATTATACTCTATATACCAAATATTAGAATATCTGTTGTTATTATTAGAATATTGAATTCAACCTGAAACTGCAGGAACTAGGCTAAACAAGAATTTGACGTTTAACTAGAACATGACATTAACTGATAAATACAATCATAAAATCCAATACTTTTAAAGTGCTCCTGTATTGCAGAGGTTTTATTTCCTTTTGTTTAAACTTGTCACACCATAAACAATCAAGGTAAATGGTTTCCTAGAGGCATTCTTTGTCATACGGATTCCTTTCTCAACAAAGACGTAAATTAATATTGCACTTTAAAAAGTCAAACACCTATGAATTTTAAACTACAAAAATTATCCAAAGAGACTCATATTGTATGATTCCATTAACAAACTTTGTATTTATTATTATCTTCCGTCTGAAGTGTGTGTGTTTAGGGGAGTGGCATTGGAGAGAAGCCTGAAGCTTGTTCAGGCCTCAGTTAATTTTAATGTACGACATGGGTTGTGTATCGAGACTGATACAAACTACTGAAAAAAAAAAATGGATAAAGTCTAAAATTAGCATACATATTAGACAAATACAAATATAGAGTCTCATTGTGGGGATTATCTGCAATAGATGTAGGTGGTCCCCACAAGGTTTAATTTTAGGGTAACGCATGCAGTGGCCTGGGTTACCGTGATCATCCAGGAAATTAAAGTATACACAATGTCATGGAAAGTTGAATTCATTCAAATACCATCAAGCCTTACGTGAAACTGCATGAAGATTATTAGAAGCAGGATAGTTTAATTAAAACCACAGAGAGTATTAACATGTAGGCCTATACTGTGTCAATATACTGTACAATTCTTGCCTTCTATTGTAGGTCTGTGGTTAGAGCCTTAGTTATTTATAAACACATCTGATGACACATGAAGCTGTATTTGTAGGTGCAATAAAGTCTGATTCAATACTTATGTTTCTTAAAATCTACGATGGTTGTCTAGACATGTGTGGAACTCTTGATATCTTAGTTTAATGTGTTGTGGATACTGCCAAAGTGTGTAGTGTAGTGTGTTGGAGCTGGACTCTGCTCTGTTTGAGTTGGACCTTTTAAATATCCGCCTGGCTTTGTGTTCAATGTCGAGTGACAAGTAAGGAGTGGCCAGGCCAACTAATGTCTCCCACACCCTTCTGTTTTGAGTTTAAGCCATTAGAGCTGCAAATATTTAAGGGATTAATATCAGTTTCCGTTGGGTACACTCTTCTCTTGTCGGGTTGTTGGAAGAGTGTATTTTCTTTCCGGTGGATTGAATGATGTTGACAGCAACTTATTTTTGGTGGTCCTGCTAATGTCCAGGTCTGACTGTGAACCAACAGTCAATAGTGTAAGCAGTGATTATAAAAGCCTAACCTAAAAGTAATACAATTAACGTTTTTAAACCATGTCAGTTAGCAGCTAAAGTAAATGTCTGGCGATCAGCCCCTTCCGTATATTTTTTCTCTCTCTGGTATTTCAAACATGTTGCAAAAAGAAAATGGACGATACCACCCCATGGCCAATGATGATCGTCTTATTTCTGAACATAGAGATCTTGATTTGGTATGGTTAAAGAAATACTGGGTTTTGGCAAATATGGCAGCTGTTACAAATTTCAACAAGATATGTTTCCGCCCCTGGCTCTTTGGTTTTTGTGCAACAGTTTACAGGAAATGTGTTGATGTTCAGACATATAGATGGGGTTATGTTAGGATGTTAGCAGGTGTAGGGAGTTGAAAACAACGGCAAAACACGTAGACATTTAGAAAAAGACATCGTTTGAAGCTTGACTGATGTATTTCCTTGGTGCCATCAAAAAGAGACAAGATGACTGATATAAAATGGCCGACGCAGTGACAGTTCAGGGCAGTAAGCCAGTTTTTTGTAGACGTTCTACTTAGCACACGTTCAGTGTCCGATTATCCCCAGAGTTTCTTAGGCAGCACATCAAAATGAGTGACAGGGCTGTGACTAAAAACCAACCTAACACGCCGGGGAGGAGGAGGCGGGTTTTGTATCACAAGTTGTAGCTTTCTGTGCTCACTCAGATCCATTTCAGGAGGATTGATTCTCTGCGGTGGATTGGATAACGCTGGGAATGTATGACGTAAAGGTTCAGTTTAAAGCAGGTTTAGATTGTGCTACCACTGTGAACATGATCAGGGTGTTTCCTTAGTGTTGTACCCTCCTGCAAACACAGGAAAGACATCATGTGTGTGAATGAAAATGAGAGTACACATACATGTTTGAACAAGTGAATTTGAGAGTGTTTTCTGTGCACAGCATGTCTCCAGGTTTGTGTTTCTTCTTCCATGTCAGTCCTATTGGCCACGGTCTATATTTAACCAGGAGGTCGCAGCCAAAACAGCATGGGAGACGCTTCAGAGAGACGTGAGCCTAGAAGGAGGTCAGCATTGTGACTGAGATGTGCAGTGAGCAAGATAATGAGAACCAAACCAATAGTTTGTGGAGGGAGAGGGGGGCAGAAATCCTGAGTGAAAGCAATCTAAACATAGTTTGTAACTCTTGTATATTAAAAAGTTGACTGATGAAATTATTGATTGATGATATCACATACCTGATCTATTCTTTCATGTTGCCTTCAGATGCTGTCAGAAATATCTGAACTATGAACATTCAAAGAAAGTAAAGGGCCCTGCCAGTGGTCTGGCAGTCTAACTATGTACTGTATCGTATAACGGTTTAACAAGCTAGCCTACTGCAACATCCTAAGTTCAAATTTAGCCTGGACCTTTGTTGTATGTCATAGGCCCTTTTCCCTCCTCTTATTTCCTGCTGCCCTCCACAGTTCCCTCTCTTATAGTAGAACATTTACTTACTTGAGAACGATAATATGAGGAAAATTGGAGTGTACTATGTCCATGAAGTTGCTGAGATATGAATGTTTTTGGCGTGGAGTAGATGACCATTGTTATAGACCAGTGGTTCTCAACTGGTGGGTCGCAACCCAAAAGTGGGTCCTGGACCCGTTTCGAGTGGGTCGCAGATGTGAAAAAAGAGTGAAAAAAAAAAAGTTGAAAAAAAAATATATATCTGTGGCAGCGGGGTGTGGTTTGGGCGCCGGCTGCTGGAGTGAAGGGAGTGGCTCGGCCGGAGGCCAGACAGCTGATCGGAATCAGGTAATCAGTGACGGAATAAAAGCATGTCGTAACCTGGTTCTGGTCTGGTTTTGCAGTAGGCTGGATCCTGGAAGGTTTCCAGACGGGCAGCGTGTTGAGACCCGTGTGTGATTTATTTTGGTGTCAATAAACCCTAAACCCTACTCTTTCCGTCCTTCTTTCCGAACCCTGCGTGAGCGGAGAGGCGCACAGTGGCGCCTGAACAGGGACAACATGTCGGAAGGAGAATCCCCGCTGGGTCAGGCCCTCCAACGTCTCGCCCACATGCAGGAGACCACCACAGCATTACAGCGACAGGAGAGCGAGGCTCTGCTCTGGATCGCCGCGAGCCAGTGCGAGGACCGGGCTCTCCTACGGGAGCTACTGCAGCGTCCGGCGGCCCGGAAGGCTGAGGCCGCTACCAACCTGGCCCGACCGCCTTCAATTGCCCTCCAGAAATCAAGTTTTTTTGAGTCTTCTGGCCAATCAGAATCAAGATTATTGCCGGAAGTCCACACGGAGAATAACTTTGCGGTAGAACTATTTTTTATACATCAATAAGCGCTTTCACACCAAGTACTTTGCCGTACTTAGTTCCCAGTACTTAGTTCATCCCGGAACTAAAGAGCAGATCGTGTTCACACTGGAATAAGTTCCTGAGGGAGAATTAGGCAAATGAAGCCGCTGACGTGACTTCTTCTGCTTTGGGTTTACTGGCAGGCCGCAAAGAACTTCACGGCGTATACTGCCACCCGAAGTCCCCGGAGTTGGGGACTGGCAGCTGGGACTCCCAGCAGCTTCTACTGAAGCCTTCCGAGTAAATCGCCAGAACGCCGACACCTCCTCATCACTCCACCACTCCACCACTCCAATGTTTTTTTTTGTGTTGCCATAAGTTAGTCTCTCTCCGTTGGTGCACTGGCCTAATGCTAATAATGCTAATGCCAGCAAATGCAATGGCGGCTTCACAAAACTTTTCTGGTTTTCTTCGGCGTGGTTTGCAATTAGCCCAGCCAATCAGAAATTGGAACCTTTTTCTCCCCAGGAAAGTCCCTGCTCTCTAGCAGGGACTACAAAGGGGGGAAAAGTTCTCATGAACTAAGTTCTAGTTCCAGATCTTTTTGGTGTGAACGCAAAATCCCAGGAACTATCGGAACTAAAAGGGAAAAGTATGGGGAAAAGTACACCGGTGTGAAAGCGCCTCATGGGTACAACTTCAGATATATGTATAATAAAGGCAGTGCATGGGTTGTAAGTGAGCCTGTGTGACAGAGTTATGGTACACACAAAATGTATAATCCACCTTTTTTGTTTCCATATTCCATTTAGCCTGATTTATTACAAAGAAAATAGCAACATTGGGTGCGCTTCAAAACCCGGGCCAGTCTGAGCCAGGTTGGCGTTGTATAGAAATGTTGTTGTGTCTGAATTTAAACTGATTTGTACTGTACCGTCTTTGCCTAAACTTAAAACTTGTAAAGTTTAGCCCAACCATTAGGGAAAAGCTGATAAAGATGTAATGCCACACCTGCACTTCATTTAATATTGCTTCCCCAATAATGTTCATGTTAGACACAAACAGCAGCCTACTATGTACATCTGGTGTATTTTTTACATCCTGCCTCCCCACATATACTTTTTCAATCTTTATACTTTCTAGTTCCCTATTACATGGATTACACAATACTGATTTTTACAAATAACAGTGCATCGCCTTTTGTATAGCTCAGAACAGTGTATGAGAAACAGCCTAAATACAGTATGTAGCTTGTTAGCATAGTGTTTTATCACAAGGTCTAAAGTGTGATGGTTCTTAAAAACAGCTAGGATGCAGGAACTGTAAGCTGCGAACGTGTTGTGAGTGCAGAATAAGAGAGAAATGGAACCTGAGAGAGGATGACATTAATTATTCATATAATGTTTAATAATAAAATGAAGTCATTCATACTCAATCGATTCAGATCAAAAAAAGTCACAGAGGCAGTTCACCTTCCATTCAGGCACAGAGAAGCTCTTTGTTCTAACATAAATCACTGAAGAAAAAACTGAAGGTAAAAAGCCTGCTGCTGCTCACAATATTAGCTTATTTAACACTGTGTTACTTCATCCTTAACATAACTCTTTCCATTGTTTGTATGTGCTAAGTGGATTCCTTAATTACTGTACAGTAAAAGTCAAATATGATCATGAAGACAGTGAATATAGTTAATCGATGAAACTTGGGAGAGAAGCTCTCTCTGGAGGGAACTTTAGCCATTTACATGTAAACAAAACCCAAAAAGTGAAGTAGGGTGCAATAGCTAGAATTTCAAAAAAAGTTAGCATTTTGCAAAGGACTTGAATGAACTTACAGTACATTTCCTCCAAACCCTGTACCTTGGAAGGTAGCTGTCTCCATTTTGGGGAACAGGAAGAACTTCAACAATATGTAATCAATGTATGGGCAACAGTGATCCATAATGACTATGACAAAGAAACTAATCTAACCAAGAATATTGTAATGACAAGACAGACATCAAGTCACTGAACCTACCAAATCTCCCATGAACATGATATTGATTCCTTTTTAGCTCACATAAAAAGCAATCTCTTTGCTAAGACGTCTTTGGGAAACCCCCTCGCCCCTCTGAGCCTCCCTCCTTACAAACCAACAGAGTCTCACTCCCTGATAGTCCAATAGCGACGCTTGGTCAGGGTCCTTTGGCGTGAAGTTGTGACGTGCAGAGTCTCCTTCAGCTTCATAAACGGACGCAAAGAGCTTTCAACTGGTTGCAATGTATTCCCATCGGCGGCGGTATTTGGCGCTCAGGGAAGCACCGCATCGGTCCATGTCGGCGGCAGTTAAAGGCAATGTGAGCGTCCCATTGGATAACGGAGGATTTTACAAGTACATTTTACGGAAGTAAGTATTCTCCTTACTGTCGATTGATTTTCAAGGGATATATGCACTACTCATCAACTCAAACACACCAGATTATCATTGATAAGTACACAACATTGATTGGTTTAAATTGTGTACAGTGCTTTTGAATTTTTCCCCTTCGATTTGGAGAAACAAATATGTTTTCGGAGTTTAGGATTGCCGAAGACACTACACTACCCATAATCCTCAGCTATCGTTCCGCTTTGCTTTTACACACCCCGTGATTAGTCCTCAAGCTCTGTGATTGGTTGACCTCCAACTGCATTCCATATGAGAAAAATGTTTCGTAAGAGATCAAATCATACTTTATTCAGCAGTGCTTGCTTTACTCTTTGAAAGTCATCACATGAATGCATTGTAATAAATGGTTTGGCTGCATTCAATATTACACATCTTTCGTAGTTCTTTATTTATCTACAGAGATTGGGCTTCAGAATGGACCGGAAACTATTCTTTTACCGTTCTGTTTTTATATCACAATAAAGTTAGTAGTAATATTTTGTTTTGATATTATTGTTTTTTATTAACTAGACCGCTGGGCCGTGTTAAGACCATCTTTTCTGTGTTGCTGTGGGTTTTTCCCATCGCTTTTTTGTTACAAATATCAAAACAATAACAAAATATATCCGTCGTAAACTAAACCGGAAACAGCAGTATATTTTATTGTGTTAACACTGTAAACTTGACAGCTTTTTAACCCAAACCACCTACTGGTTAAAGCACGCTATTACACGTTTAAAGTAATGCAATGCAGGTAGATTGTGTTGCTTTATAATGACTGTTTTAAAATGCCTTTTTCTTAATGTCTTTCATTTTTGTAAAGCACTTTGAATTGCCTTATGTTGAAAGGTGCTATATAAATAAACTTGCCTTGCCTAAGGTCTGTTGCATGTTTTGTTGCATGTGTTATATTTGATGAAAATATTAAAATATTAAGAGTACATACAAAATAGGGGGAAAGTAGAAGGTCAATGATATAAATATAGAATAGAACATATCAAGAAGATACTGTAAATTATATCTAGAACAGTTTAGTGTTGGATGTACAAAGATATTAATAGGAGGATGTGCAAAACAGACAAACTAATTAGGCTTTATTTAAACATTAAAGAATACTTTAGGTGAAGGTCTTCTTTTAAATACATATAAGCAAAAAGCTTTGGGGGTATCTACAGATAAATATTAAGCCTGACAAAGTACTTCAAGTCTAATATATTGCATGGTTTGTTTTGGGACTTGACAATCAACTTTCCTGCAATGTTAACTATGTTTAAGCACTTATTTTTACCGATATTATACATAATTATTATACTCTTATAAGATGTATGTAGATAGAATAAGAAATGTGCAGAATATGACAGTTTAATGGTGGAGGTAAACACATATTGATAGATGTCTTGTAATGCACTGTTGAGGAACCTGCGACCCAAGTTTTTCATTCATTGCATAACTACGCCGTAGTTGTGTATATGATATGTCAATAAACCTTTGAAAATCTTGAAAGGGATGTGCAAAATAGCAATTATATACAGTCTTTAATTAACTATTAGTAGAGAATAACGAGTAATGCATATGCTTTATAGGGATCTGCAGATACATTTGTTTAGTCTTTTCAAGCACCCACTATCAAATATCTCGCCTGATTGTTGGCACTTGACAATCACCTTCTCTGAATTTTACTCAGGTGTAACTAAAGCCTGATTTAAGTGTTGTTTATATTTCACATCATTAATCAGAATCTGCAAAGTAACTAAAATAAATGTAGTGGAGTAAAAATACAAGGTTAACATTAAAGAAAGCCCTCAGGATTATAAAAGACCCCCATCACCCCAGCCACAAACTGTTCTGTCTGCTGCCGCCTGGCAGACGGTACCTCAGCATCCGGAGTGGACACAGACCATCAGACTCAGGGACAGTTTCATCCAACTACATAAGACTATTAAACACCTGCACTTTTGAAACAACATCCATAACATTCATCTGGCTGCAACTTAGAAATTATTTATCTAATATATCATATTCCAATCACTTGTATATAGACTCTTATTGCATTATTGCACTATTTCACTATTTTACTATCTTTCTTTTTGTATTTACTTGCACTATTTTTTCTGTTTATCTGTTTTATTGTGTTGCACTGTTGGAAGAGCCTGTGACCTAAGATTTCATCATCATAACTACACTGTAGCTATGTACGCATGGCCAATACAAGTGGGGGGGGGGGGCACGTTCGAGTCCTGTCTTGGATAGTGTGCCGTCGATGGGTTTCATTCCATTTCAAAGTGCTGTTTGACACTCAGCGTAAACTTCGCGCACTGCCACTCCAACATCCAATCACAGAGCTTAAGGACTAATCACGGGGTTTGTCAAGCAAAGCACATGGTGTAGTCCTAAACGATAGCTGAGGATTATGGGTAGTGTAGTGTCTTCTGCCATCCTAAACTCCGAAAACATATTTGTTTCTCCGAATTGAAGGGGAAAAATACAAAAGCATTGTACACAATTTAAACCAATCAATGTTGTGTAATTAAGTAAGGATAATATGGTGTTTTTGAGTTGATGAGTAGTGCAGATATCACTGTAAAATCAATCGACAGTAAGGAGAATACTTACTTCCGGGTGTAAAATTCTCCGTTATCCAATGGGAATGGATGCTCACATTGCCTTTAACTGCAGCCGACATGGACGGATGCGGTGCTTCCCTGAGCGTCAAATACCGCCGCCGATGGGAATACATTGCAATCAGTTGAAAGCTCTTTGCGTCCGTTTATGAAGCTGAAGGAGACTCGGCGCATCACAACTGCACGCCAAAGGACCCTGACCAAGCGTCGCTATTGGACTATCAGGGAGTGAGACTGTGTTGTACAAACAGAAAGGGCAGATAAAGTGCAACACCACCTCCAGGCCTCTAGCTGCTGTTGTTCTTCTGAGGCAGACACCTCTGCCAGGGGCTGTAGGGCAGCGCCAGAAGCAGGAAGAGGATCCCACCCACGATTAGCACGGCCCCGGCACAGCCGACACACGACACTGACCAGGAGAGGTTGTGCTGCAGCGGGACCGTGTGGTCGCTGGCCAGGAAGGCAAGGACAGACTGGTGGAAAACAATCAGAGAGAGAAGCACCAGGACACCTGCGGAAGACAAACAATTAGCAACCTCTAGCATTCAAAACAAGAAAGATCTTGTGTACTAAAATCCCCAAGGTTGCCCTGTTTTGATGCCTTCACTGACCTGACATAATAAAGCAGACAGACGCTGGTTTGAGGAAGAAAATTATTTCTTTACTGAGAGCCATGGTGATGCATATGGCCCCCATCACCATCAGGAACAAGCTGAACAGTGCCAACATGGCTGCCGCTACGTTCAGATCTGCACGGGAAAGAAGGTAGTGTTGTTATCATAAACTGTTACAGTCCTTGTATAAGGAACATAGAAAACAGAAAGCAATTTGTAGGACGAATAAAGGTATTCAGATTCGGATTCTGATTTGCTGCAACACAATTCAATTTGTGTGCATTGACCAATCAAATATGCACCAATGCATATTCCTGGTGGACTCATTTGTATAACAACTGGTAAGCTTGCAATTGTTAAGATAAAAAAAGGTAATAATTCCAAGCTGTAAAATGTGCTAAATATGCTCTGGTCAGTTTTGGTATTTGATAAACTTAAAATCCCTAAGATATATTTTAACTGGACTTCCTTTTATCCTGCCCCTTTTTTCAATATTTTCAGTCTGAAAGTTGCTAAAAACAGATATAATATTTACTGTATGTACAGATGAAGCACTTAATTTCGGACAGTTTGAAACGCGAGGGCAGTGATTGGTAAGTGGTCTGCCCTCGCTCAAGGGAAAGCCTCCAGCTTGACTTGAGACCGCCCCCGTTATAAATAAATGTAATTATAATGAAGCCAGCTGCAATGGATCATTGAAAACCTGAAATTGAAAATCTGGCAACGCCCTCTTGGAAAATAGTGGGAGGGCTTGACCTTCCTCGAAACTGGGTGTAGGCAGGAACAGGTAAGCTGGAGTCCGAAATTAAGTGCTTCATCTGTAAGGATACATTTAAGCATCTCTGTAGATCTACGCATTGAAGAGCATTATGGGTAACCATTGGCCATGGACGCTCGCAGAGGAGCTGATGCGCAAAGCTTCCAAAATGTTAACAATAAAAATCAAAATGGGTTGGTCCAGTCATATGGAAAGACAAAAGAGAATTGCTAACCCTAACCCTGAATGACACAAGTGTGAAAAGCTTGCCCTCAGAACTCATGATAATAATAATAATAATAATAATAATAATAATAATAATAATAATAAT
>CALSBZ010046637.1:545767-565968 GCA_943591055.1 Gobionotothen gibberifrons
ACACACACACACACACACACACACACACACACACACACACACACACACGTCACTCTTAATTAGTGTGATCTAAGCCACATCCTCAGAGTATTCAAAGGTTGTTTGCTTGCCCTCAACAGCTATCAGTGTTACAGCGTTGAGAGGGGCTCTGCACAAATCCTTTCAACAAATATTCAAATCAAATGAGGGATCTCTGCAACCGGCCAGTCAGACAATCATTTGACTTTTCTCTGTACACCTCTTTCTATTAATGGCTCATGTTGTTCTATCGTGGGCCCCTGAGTCATTAACAACCACTCAGAGTGACAAAGTGTAAAATCTCAACTGAATAGTCTGAGGATATGTCACTTTACTGAATAATGTAGCTTAAATTGGTTTACTATTAACACACAGGTGTTACACCCAAAAACAGTTACCACTTCGCTGTGAATGAATGTCTAGTGACCAAATACGATAATATGTAGATGTTGTCAATCTATACTTCTTTAATTAGGTTAAAAGAACAGCAGCAGGCCCCTTCTAACCAATGATTAGCACTGGTATAATACTAATTTAATGGATCAAATCCAACTACAGGACACTGTTTCACACATTGAACCACAAAGCCAGTAACCCTCTGAGTCTCTCTGACTTGTTGTAGATGCAAAGTGATTGCAAATCAAATGGATGTCCTGTCTGAAACCTATGATAAACATACACAGATCTCTTGGTGGACATTTCCCAGTCTGACTCTGTTTTTGATGGGTCATTCTTTGAAGGGAAGCTCGAACAGGTGAGTCATGGAAACTGACTAAACTGCAAATTGCTTTAATAATCTCTTTTCACACTGGACTATGCTACAACATATGACGTGAGGGGATGAGATCATGTTAGTGCTTTTTTTGGGTAACTTTTTCAAACTGTTCATCTTTTTCTATAGCTTATAATTGTATTGATTGTGAAATACCCTTTTCTACTTCTTCTATATTTAAATATGGTTTGTCTTTGTTTTATGATTAGTACACCTCTTGGCCAGGTCTTCTATCCTTTTTCCTCCTTCTTCTATCGGTTTCTGACCTCTATTAAGGTCAATTGACCCATCAAATTCGTGGACTTGCTCTTTACTCGTGTATCAATGACTCAGTCAGTTAGTCAATCAGAGCTGTCACTCCATCAACCAGTGAAGCAAGGTTGTTTTACAGACAGAGAATCCGGTAGACCTCTCATTTATGCTAACTCGCTCCCTCAAACAGAGCAGTCCAACAAGCCTAAGAGTTTGACAAACGTCCAGTCAGCCCGCTGGTCTGTCAATCATCAGATAAGAACTCCACTCAACTCTATAAGGTGCTAGAGGTTATTAGAGAATTTAGCTTATTTTCAGGATATAAAATAAATTGGAGTAAAAGTGAAGCCATGCCACTAAACTGTCAGACTCACTCTAATCACTTAAGCTCTGCTCCTTTTGTTTGGAAAGCTGATGGATTGAGATACTTGGGCGTAAACATCAGATCACCAATTAACCAGACTTTCCAGGCTTACTTAGAACTATTAAAGATGACTTGAGAAGATGGACTTCTTTACCCTTATCGCTGTGGGGAAGGGTGGATGTGTTAAAAATGAATGTCCTACCAAGATTGGCCTATATAATATCCTCAATTCCCCTTCAAATCCCACAATATTGGTTTAAAGAAATAAACACTATATTCTCTCAATTCATATGGAAGGATAAAAAAACACGAATCAACCATAAAAAGTTGTCTATGCCGAGGAGAACAGGTGGACTGGGGGTACCCAATTTATACTTATATTATCTCTCATATAATGCCAGATTCCCCATAGTATGGGGTTATGGAGCGACACCGAAAAAAGCTAACTGGGATTGGCTGGAAGGACAAATAAGTAAAGAAAACAATAAATCAATATCTTTAAATTCATTATGGTACTGCCCCAAATCCAGTTTGAATAATCCATTAATTCAATTTTCTATCAGTGTGGTTAAATCTGTACAAAGGAGGCTAGGCATCACTGGTATTTCCCTTCCTTCATGCCCATTATGGAAAAACCCAATATTCACAGCTGACGGTAACCCATTGAATAATATACATATGCAAGCACATGGCATACAACACATTGGGCAAATAGTAAAAAACAATATCATAATTCCGTTCAGTGTTGATGGATCATTTTAATCTGAATAAATCCCTCTTCCTCTCCTATATGCAATTACAATCAAATATTAAAAACTTAACATCAAAAGGTATAAAGATAGGTTGTCATGAACACCTTGATATGAACCTAAAAAGACTTGCAAACGAGAAAGGAATGATTTCAGGTATTATTATATATTGTATTATTATTATTGTGAGGGAATAATTCTGTCTTCACTCCAGGAATTTGACCCTTTCCTGCATCTGTGCATTTACGATCAGCCCTGATCGTTATCTCCCGTAAGGAACGTGATAAGGCAGCTATATGTTGATACAAAACGTTTTACGACTTGATCTGGTGGAAGTAGGGAGTTATAAAACTCTGACAACGCTGGCTTCAAAAGCACAGCTGGGGGTCAGAGACAGTCTCCAGGTATCAAGGCCCATCCCCAATATGTTGATTATGACTCTCTGTAAACTAGTTAAATGGTCTACCAAGACAGAGGCTGAGCAGAATTGACATGGCAACCCACCCGTGCAGTCAGAACCTCTGGTTGCTGTGACTTGTGATGTGAATTTCTCCGGCCGAGACTTGTATTAAACACCAGTGTTTGACATCAGAACTCCTGCTCCTCCTGTGTCTCCTTCATGAGTCGGTGACTCACACTGCATTGCTACACAGAAGTTTCCCTTACAATTATATATATAAACTTCTCCTCACCTCCACCGCCAATACTAATCTGCAGACACAGAAAAGATGGGAACAGGATTTAGGCATCACCCTTACCCCAGTTGACTGGGACAGAATCTGGTCGAACTCAACATCAATTTCCAAGTGTGTCCGGTTTAGAGTAATACAGTTAAAAATCCTTCACAGAGCATTCATCACTCTCTGTAGACTCAAAAAGATGGATCAAACACTCTCGGGCCTATGCTGGCATGGTTGTGCGGAAGTGGGTGTCCTTTCACATTGACTTTGGTCTTGTCCGGCTGTAAAATCTCTTTGGGACGTAGTTGGAGATACACTCGCTGAGATCCTGAACATAGAGATACTCTTAACTCCAGCTACATGCTTGCTGGGATCCCTCTCAATGGCATAAATCAAAATGTGCAAGTAAACTATGACTATATGGCTGGAGGACTTCCTAAACATCTTAAGTATGGAAGAAGCTGCTTTCTCACTGTTATATTCGGTTAAGCCAGACAACAGGCTTTGGGATAAGATAAGGGCTTTCCTGGACTCAAACCATCTCGGCTGCCAACAATAAATAATTATAATAATATTAATAAATACATATAAATAAAGAGAAATAAGCTATGAAGAAACAGAAAAATAATGGTAATAATAATGAAATAAGTGAAATTAAATGGGAAATGGATGAATAGGTGAATTAATCAGAAAAGGAAGAAATGTGTATGTGTATGTGTGTGTGTGTATATATATATGTGTGTGCATATATATATATATATATATATATATATATTTGACTATTTATCTATTTATCTATTATACATGTTTTTGTTTTATAATAACAATAATGAGGAAACAATAAAGTATATCTATATTGTG
Source organism: Gobionotothen gibberifrons (assembly GCA_943591055.1). Taxonomy (NCBI): domain Eukaryota; kingdom Metazoa; phylum Chordata; class Actinopteri; order Perciformes; family Nototheniidae; genus Gobionotothen; species Gobionotothen gibberifrons. The sequence goes on from CALSBZ010046637.1 coordinate 549,464, forward strand.
AAGCAAATCATGCATAAATACAATTCCATATGCATACATAAAATGTAACTGACAATGTAATCCCCCTACCCCCCCACCCTTCATGTTATTGTCCTGTCCTGTTTGTGATGTGTGTGAGCTATGTCCTTGTCCTTATGGTTTTGTCTTTGAAAATGTCTAATAAAATATAAATGTTAAAAAAAAGATAAGAACTCCATCCCTCACACAGACCAGTCAGCCATCATCAAACTTAGAGAGTCATCCACCCAACTGGTCACTGTTTCTGTGAGTCACCTCCGGGTAGTTCAGCAGGTCCGCAGCTCTCTCTATTTGGGTCGATTTCGGACACCCACAAAGACTTTGTGCAGCCCTTCCACAGGCCATAGTGAGCTGTCAGACATGTCTGCAAAAAAGATCAAAGAGGTTTTTCAGCATTGATATTATTTTTACAATCCCCCATGGTGCATCGAGACACCAGTGATTCATTTCTAAGAGGAAACACTGTTTATTTGTGTTTTTGTCAGACCCACATAGGACATTGCCGTTTTTGTATATGTTTGTGTTTTGCCTTATAAATTATGATTTCTTTACAGTAGAATCAAGTTTTACACATCCCAGAAATCAGCACAACCTCAGCTAATGATATAGGTCATTCATTAGAGACTTATATACACTATAATAGGTGATATTTGCCCATAAAATTAAAAAAACAAAAAAACGGTGTTTGAATGTTTTACTTATTTTATTAAAAGGAACTGCTGACTATAATATTGAAAGAAACATTTAACACAGAAAATTGCACACATTTGTTTTCATTGTATCAGAACTGATTTGAAGATCCTAACTGATTCTGTTCATTAGTTATGCCCATTCTTGTGGGCAGTGTCCATGGGCATTTTTTTTTGCCTCAGCTGTGGTAAACTTTCTTTCCATACCTAAAAGCGCTCTAACTAACCATTTAATAAATTATTATGAAACAGAATAAATAGAACAAAATATATATTATACCTCAGTTTAGTTATAAGACCCACAGTATGTATTCTAACTTTTATTTTGTTTTCGCGAGTGGAATTATACCGTATTATATCTCGTTTCTATGGTTTCAGTACACAAAACATTGTAAACAGCGGAGCTGAGTCAGCTGACAGGCAACCCTCTGAATCAGACTCCGATTTGCTGTGACTGCATCCACTCAGAGTGTCCTATTCAGAAACGTGTCTCTTACACTGTTGACGTCACAAACAAAGATGGTGGATGAGAATAGATCTATAAATGGATAAGCAATGCACCAGAATTAAGGTGAGACCATCCACGTCTTTTACAACTTTACGCATTTGTTTCACCGAAATAAGTAAACGCCTCTCAATGAAAAACTCAATAGAGTTGTTTAGTGCCGTTTCTGTAGTTTAAGAGGAAAAACACGGCATGTCTCTGGCTCAAACAGCTGAGAAGTTATGACGCTTTGAACACGACGTGATATTTGGGATCGTATACGGCCCCGTGGGTCTCAGAGGGTTCTGCATATGTCAGGACTGGTTGATAATATAAGGGACAGTTAGTAATCAGCAAATACATTTTTTAAAATTGAAATCTGAGGAAAATTGGCAATGTGAATGAACCTGTTTCCATCCACTACCAGTATTTTAATATTAGGAGTTGGTTCATCAAGCAGTTGATGGTGCAAATATTTTGTTGGGAACCATAGAAGAAGAAGAATTTACAACAAGACGTGATCGAAACAACAATAGTCAAACCTCAAATTGTTAAAAATTATGAATATAAATTTGCTAAAATTGTCATGGGAGCCTGCCTGCAGGCGCCAGTCTCAGGACACCTCCACTCTCAGGACAGGAAGCTGTGCACGCTAAGAATTACAAAATAAAATTGCCACTATCAGTACAGCGCCAATTTCCATACAAGAAATGCACGCAAATACACAATATAATCGTACTGACACTTATTATATACATATGTATATATATATATAAATATATATAAATAGGGACACCAAGTATTGTTTACTCTCAGTACAGCGCCACTTTCCGAACAGGAAATGCACACTAATACAAAATAAAATCGCACTGACACTTATTATATATATAAACAACGACATCTTGTATTTTAGTTACACCCGCTAGACCAGGGGTTCCCAACCTTTTTTCCCAAGAGCCCCTCCAAATGACTCCTGTTGGAAGTTGCGTCCAACAGGAGGGCAACAGCGGTAATTAAAGTTTAAAAGTCTCAAAAACTACTGTCACAAACTGGATGAATGTGAAGTAGCCTATTTTGTTAAAGGAGGATGAAAGCGTAATTAAGGAGCACTATTGGAGTGACTTTGATGGTTATTGGACTCAGGATTAATTCATTTGGATTCTCCCTGTATGAAGAAATTAAAGGACGGCGCAAGTGGAAACAATTCACAAAGGGATTAAACTGTTTAAAACACATGCTCAAAGTAAGCCGGATTTGTTTGTGTGTTTATGTGGATTCAAAAGTTGTAAATAACTGTGACAAATAAGCCAGCTGAAACCGGCATGGACAATGACTATGTTTTAAAAATGCGCTTATCCAGAAAAGCCTGGTTTGGACACTTATATAGAAGGGCAGAAGAAACATTTATATTAAAGAAAGAATTATATATGTCTGTCTTTTTATGCCTTTAATAGCTACTAACTTGAATTTGTATTCAAATTAATTAATCAATTATTTTTAGATAAATAAAGAGTCTAAATATGATATTTGGCCTCAAATCATCTAAGGCCTGGCGCCCCCCCTGCGATCTTTGGCGCCCCCCCAAGGGAGTCGAACCCGCAGTTCAGAGGAACCGACTGCCAGAGCACCGGCACTAGGCCGGGCCGGCGGAGGCCCTCCGATGGGGGGCTGCGTTTGCCATTCGATCAGTGAGAGGATAGGAGAAAAATGCAACAAAAATTGTCAAAATCCGTTAATATATGGATGAGTGGGGGGGGGAACGGCTGGACACAGGCCGTGGGGGGACACCCGAGACCGATAGAAGGTAGAAGGAAGCGGGTGAAATAGCCAAAAAAAAGAAAAATGAATTGAACCGGGGAAAATAGGGGGGAAAATAGGCACTCGTGAGGCGGGTAGAGTCCCCTGTCAACTCCCGTTACATTCCTCCATGGTGTCATTTGAGCGGAAAATGGCTAACCCCTCGATTCCACCGGGTCCGTCTGCGTCGCGTCACGGCTGCGCCGCGGTTTTGGACCGGCCTCCTCCCGCGTCATACCCTACCGGGCGCGTTTCAGAAGCATTTCAGAAGCGGAGCGTCTTGCCTGCCGGCTCGCAGTTTTTGTTGATTTGGGCATATTTCCTGGACAGGCTACTTTGTAGAGACAAAGTTAATAATAATTGTAATATTCCAGTTATAAACGACATGAATCAAAGATGTGTAGCTGTATTTTAGTGTTAAAAAAATGCATTCATCATCATAATTATTCTATATCCCTTTCATGCATGAATTATGAAAGCCTCAGTCAGGATTTTTTTACCAAGTGTTATTATTGCTCTTGGGGCATGAAAAACAAGATTTAAAAAAAAAGAGATTTCTATATGTCCACTCAGGTGGCCACTATGCGTTCAGGGTTTGAACTGAAGAGATGTACATTTTGAAAAAATGATAAATAAAGATGTGCAAACTTAAAATTACATTATAATAACATAAGTATATTGATTTACGGTCGCTTTCCATAAAAGGATTGGCAAGATATAGATGTGTGACTTGGTCCATGTGGCTTTCTGTCGTCAATATTGGTTTAGAGACATGTATCATGCACTTGCACTGACTTGGCACTGAGTGGCAGTGTATGGGATGATGCAATAGGGTCCTATGTAGTGGCTGATGGTGCAACTATGCCAAAAAAACAATGCATATACAAGAAAACACCTTTTGAATAGCTGTCCACTGTAGTGACCTCTAGGCATGAAAGGGATATATATAATTTACACAGTGCCTGTAAACCGGAGGAGAACGCTGGCATTTTTCCTCCTACTTGAAAGACTACGGAGGGATAGGGTCTGCAATATTTGTTTATTTTTCCCTTGTGATTTGAAAACTTAAATCAGACGAGTCCTTCGGGGGGCGGGGAAAAAAACGTGTTCGTCAGAATCGTCACCTCCTGTACTGAGAGTGGAGGTGTCCTGAGAGTGGAGCCTGCACCGGAACCGTCCTGAGAGTGGAGGCCTGCAGGCAGACCCCTCTCAAAATTTTAGCAAAAGAGATGCCCGTTTTAATGTCTCTATTTGTTGTATATATATATTGTTTGGATGCTGAAGTCACATCCTTCAAGTAAGACATCTTAAATAACTTAATCTGTTTCCTTTGCATGTTGTTGCATTTTTCTTCTAAATACCAACCAAGCATAAATCTGTTGAACATTTTAGAAAAGAAAACCTTCTACTGAGGGTCTTTTAGGGTGCATTCACACCTAATAGTCCGTTTTCTGGTGCGCACCAGACCACAGTTTGTTACATTGTTTCATTTTTCAGAAGGTTCGGTTTGCGTTCACACGGGCAAAACTCAAACGGACTATAAACTTTAAACACAAGTCATGTGCTCGGAAATGCTGTTCAACCATTGGTCAGACATTAAGGGGGTAAAAACGCAAATCCCGGCAATTTCTACCGGAGCCTCCGCCATGGAGCATCGGCACTTTGGGCAGGTTATTCTCATGCTGCTGTTAATCTGGAGATCAACAGACACTAGCGGCCCGCGCATATGATTATATAATCAGACAACGTGCGATAAAAAACATTATAACACATATAATGAGAGACGTTCTGCAGTAAGGAGGGGCGTTTCAATGACGACAGGTGTTCTTACTTTTATGTAGCTGACGGAGAATTTTTACTTTACACGACACTGTTCAACACTTAATTCTGCTTCACTCTTTAACTAAACAACCGCGGATGTCTTGAAAGACTCTTTCGCTAAAGATTTTGAAGATATCCACGTTCTTGTGACACGTAAATACTACGCTTCCTATGTTTTGGTGCGGACTGCGTTCACACCAGCAATACACCGCTCCAGAGTTCGCAAGTAAGCGCTCCGAGACCACCTATTTTAGCGGACCAGAGTCCGGTTGTTTAGTTCACTTAAGAGGTCTCGGACTGTGTTCACACCGACCCAAATGAACCGCACCAAGCGGCTAAACGCACCAGGGTTCGATTCAACCGGACTATACAAGGAAGGTGTGAACACACCCTTATGTTAGGTAAAAATGCACATAGAAACAGATGCACTCAAACAAACTTAGTGAAATAGCAGCATTCTGGATTAAGGATACGAACAAAAGCCCTGGTTAATAAATCCAATAATTCACCTGGTTGTTATAGAAACTCTTTGATGGTGACAGCTCCACCCAGAACTCTGTCCCCACCCCAAGGACAGTCAGCACAACGCCTACAATGGCCACGAAGAAAGCCAACTTGATCTGGTGACAGAACACAAAACCAAGCAGTGTGCCATGTTTAATGAATATGCAGGAATCATTTAAAATAACACACTTGCAATATTACATGCTCATAGTTGTAAGCTTTATTAAAATACATTTTATATAACCTGCTTGCAATATTATTTTCTCTGGCACTTCCAACAGCGATGCCCTTGGTGTCATTAAATGTCTGTTTTTAAAGCTCACCTATTATGCTATATTTGAAGAACATATTATAGGGCCATGATTATACAAAACATGTGTCTGAAGTGTTTTGCTCAAAATACCAAACAGATAACCCATTGTAGCATGTCTAATAACCCTCTATTTCAGCCCTGTTACTAAAGTGCTAATTCTGGGTCTGTAGTTTAAAATGTTACGATCTGCAGCTGGCCACGCCCCTTTGGAGCACGCAGGCAAGCAGTGAGCGCCGTGAAGAGAAGGCTGTCTACCAGTAGAAACTCAGCTAAACGCTGCCGTGATTTAACGCCATATTATGTTGAAAACCACATCAAGCATTATTTCTGAAACAGCATGGAGCTCAAACGCTTTCTCTGTCGCGGGTTTACCACAAGGTGAGTACCTTTTATATCCTGCTTTTTTACACATACTCTCTCCAGTACAGCGTTAGCTCTGAGTGTTAGCGATGCTTGCTAATGTAAACACAGACCATATTACTTCCAAAACGCATTGTTTCTGATACAGCGACATTTCTGATAGGGGACGATAGGTTGGGCCCAGAGCGGAATGTTGGCAGGAGTTCAATGTAAAGCCAGCCCATATTTTAGTAATGTCATCATGACCGCAGCAAATCTGAATCAGCGCTTTTTAAGTTGATCCAAAGTATCAATTTTTTCAGTGAAGATATCGATTAGCAAGCTGAGATTCCACAGATTCCAGACATATAAGTATCATCACTGAGCGATCTAAACCAGCTCCTGGCCTGCCTTGACATATGGTCTCGTACCCTTGACGAAAGAGGAAGTCTCAATGCCATTTATTTGGATTTCCAGAAAGCATTTGATACTGTACCTCACAAAAGATTGCTGAAGAAGCTCTATGGGTATGGTATCCGTGGAGACATACTCACCTGGATCTCAGACTTTCTCAAAAACAGGCGACAGAGAGTCTTTGTTAACGGGAAACCATCTGGATGGTGCCCAGTTCTCAGTGGAATTCCACAAGGTAGTGTCCTGGGTCCTGCACTGTGTGTCCTCTATATCAACGACCTACCCGATAATGTGAGCTCCATGGTCCAGATGTTTGCAGATGATACTAAAGTCTTCAAGGAAATTAAGTGTAAAGAGGATGCAGAAAAACTCCAGTCAGATCTCAGAGAAATGCAAAGATGGTCCGAGTGTTGGCAGCTCAAATTCAATGCAGCAAAGTGCAAAGTAATGCACTTAGGTTTTCTGAATCAAAAATATGAGTATAATATGGGTGAAAATTCAAACACTATAAACCTATCCAAGACTCAGAATGAAAAGGACCTTGGTGTGAATGTTGATAATACCCTGACATTTAGTGACCATATCCGTCGGGCAAGTAACAAAGCGAATGGTATCCTAGCAATGATCCGCAGATCATACACTTATTTGGACTCTGACGTAGTACGTAGTTTATACACCTCTCTTGTACGGCCACTCCTCGAGTATGGGAATGTCGCTGAGCTCATCGAGAAAATGCAGAGAAGGGCAACGAAGCTGGTTCCAGAACTAAAGGACCTACCATATCAAGAACGATTGCAAAGTCTTAAAATCCTGAGTATGTATTATAGAAGGGCGAGGGGAGATATGATCGAAGTTTTCAAATATCTCCACAACATCTACAAAACATCATGCCCACTACAACGGGATTATAACACCAGGACTCGTGGACACTGCCTCAAGTTGAAGAAACAGTACTCAAGACTGGCTATCCGCCGCAACTTTTTCAGCCTGCGTGTGGTTGACTTGTGGAATGATCTGCCAGAAAGCGTTGTCACATCCAAGACGGTAAACTGTCTCAAATCCCGCCTCGACCATTACTGGTCAAACATCACCTTCACTTTGGACTATGTGACTGTTGCCAGCATTCATAGTAAATAAAGAATCAGTGATCTTATTTATTTATGAGCGACTAAAAGGCCTTAGGCCTATTACAGCCGTATCCTATTGATTAATTGATTGAAACCCGCTGTGAAACGACAACAAACAACAACAACAACATTTGCTTTACGGGACCAAATCGGAAAATGAGTCTTACCGTTGCTGTTGTTCTGATCAAAAGTTGTGTTCAATGGCATTAAAAGGATAAAAACGTTGCTGAAGGTTAATCCAATGGTTAATCCAATGTGTCTGTGTCACTTAGAAATGATTACTGATAATCCATCATTCCATTTGTATGTCAATACCGGAGTTTTCATAGCTGCTAACGATAGCTGCGAGAGTGTATGACAGCTTCCGGTTCCGAGGCATTGTGGCTATGCATCACTCATTCACCAATGGGTAATGTTTAGATGGATTTTAGGAACTTCCCCTCAATTATATTGGCTCTAGCGGTTAAAAAGAGGTGTCAATCGTCAAAATCGGCCGAGGGGGGCCAAAGATATGGAAAATGCACCCAAATGACCCCAGAAGTGTTTTTTTCTAAATCTCTCTATAAAGGCCAAATGTCACTTGTTATGCATCAATCTTGATACATGGTACTTATTATATGTTATAGTGTGTTTGTATGTTTGGATTCCTAAAGCTTTTAGTCTACTATCCCATCATTCAAGGGTGGTTTTCACTATTACCTCATTCACACCAACGCAACTCCGGTTCAAGCTCCGTGTTAGAGCTTTTCAGGTTCAGAACCGGTTCTTCGGTTTAGCTCTAGCTCTTTTCACACAGCCCAGAGTCCACTGGTAATGCGTCATTGCGTCATCGTTTGCGTCATGACGTTACCATTCGCGTGCCTGCTTCATAAAGCCAAACCGCGCGGATGAAATCAGTTGCATTCATTTCTTATGGCTCTATCTGCAGCTTTTGCGGAGTCATTTCTGTGGTGACTATATTCTTATAAACAAGTGTACTCGTGTCAATAAAGTTTTTTTTAAAACACAACTGCTTCCGAGATCGGTCTTATTTCTTAAGGTGGACTAAACCATGAGTGTGGAGTAACGTTGTATCTTTCATTTAAATGAACTGTAACCTTCACCCAAGTATGTAACAGCTGTTCTCAAATGAACACGTGAAGTAAAGTTTAATATTTATAGTTTTATAGATTTATAATTAGTTATAATGAGAGGTGATCAACGTGAATGCTCAGGTTCCACCTTAACACGCAGACACGTTGCTTCACCATGAGCAGAAACCTTTATATATACAGTCTATGGCAGAAACACTGAAACTCTGAAACTCTTGTTAGGTTTCTCCATCGTTGTGTACAAACTGGATAAAACGCAGAATTCTGTTGTTGTTCAGGAGTAGATCCTGTCTCTTCCCCTGCCTCGACGTAAGCGTGACGTATGTGGTGCTTTTGCTCTGGCCGGGCAATTTTTTGGTGCTCGAAATGAACCGGATTCCGGAGCTAAGAGGCTGCTCAGCTGCGGTATGAAGAGGAAAACCCGGTGCTTTTCAAGCTCTAGCTCCGGGCCGGCCCTGAAACACCGTTGGTGTGAATGAGGTATATAAGTAATGTTTGGACGGACACTATAATTTACATTTTTCTTACTTTGTTCAATCTGAATTTACTCTAAAATAAAAACATTTTATATTGATTCTACATCCAGCTCACAGGTTTATCATTGCTTTGAGAAAAAAGATTATTAATTTAAACATTTTGGATGTGAAGATATAGTCAATTGTTCTGGGAATGTCATTTTCGAGCCTGAGACCTGAAAAACAGGCTCAGGGCTTAACAGGTTAAGTTCAGCACATAGGATGGGCATTGGCAACCCAATCACACAAAAAAACGTGTAATAACTACGTTGGTCCACAACTTGGGACGTAGTATTTCTACAAAAACGCTTCTGAAATTATAAGATCCCTACGTTTTTTTTCACCATTCATTTCCAATGGCTGGCGTCTATGTCACGTGATCTTCAAATTTCTCCCTGCAGAAAAAAAAACATGGCCGACATTCGTTTTATTCTCGGTGGAAAATGCCTATTTCAAGGTTAGCTTGGCCATTAAAATGCATTTTGATGTCATTTGATGCGAGAAATATGAGTTGTTATTTCAGATTATGTGTGCAGTGGATGTACATGATCTTTAGTTTGCTAGTTATTACGAAGATTACTTCAGGAAATTGTGTCCATTCAACATTTTCATTGTTACCAAGGTGGTTGCTAGGACGCTGCTATCGATATTATTTCTGTTATGTTGTGTAACTGTTTAATGGTGTTATCTATATTGCTACCCCCTTCCCCATCAATTTATAGTGTTGGTCCACAGCGCAAACGTATTAGTTTAACAAAATCCGCATCTACAATTGTGGCATAGGTTATTTTCCCCTGTGCAATTCTCCATTTACTCAATAATAACACATAATTATCCTTGTGTTTATTTATTTGTTTGATTAATAAACACAAGTTGGAGTCCGTCAGGACCGAGGGTCGGAGCAGCTCATTTGCTTTAGAGAATATTACACCCGGAAGTAAGTATTCTCTCCGCTTCGCTTGACAAACCCTGTGATAGTCCTCAAGCTCTGTGATTGGATGTTTGAGTGTGCTCCGAGGGTTACGCCGAGCGTCGAACAGCACTTGAAATGGAATGGAACCACGACAGACTGTCCAAAACTGGATTTGAACGGGTCCACCCCGTCCCCCCCTCCCCCACCCTGTCCCCAGAACTTCACATGCTGGCTATTGTGTTTCGCAACATGTTCTCTATGGCTCTATTTAAAACATATAATTAATAAATGGGTGAAAATTGCTTGTGCCTTTAATATATACCCACATGACAGCTAAGGTCAGAAGAGCTTTATTTAACAGCTGGTCTTATGTCCGTGACCCCTCCTGTTGTTAATTGATAAGCCTGAAACATGCACTTGTCAAGGTTCAGAGGCACATTTTGCAAATATGGCAGTAGCCATCGATCATCTTAAGATAAGATATACTTTATTGATCCCAAGTTGGAAACATTTGCGTTACATCAGCATGTGTAACAGTTGTAAATATGCAGTGGTGTTTATTTGTAAATCATTTAGTATAGTCACACAAATTCTGTGTTTTATATTTAATAATTCTGTGTTCTTTATTTATTGAATGTTCAATACCTGACAAGGTCGGAGATTAACAACTTGGGTCGCAGGTTCCTCAACAGTGCATTACAAGGCATCTATCAATATGTGTGTATACCTCCACCATTAAACTGTCGTATGCTGCACATTTCTTATTCTATCTACACACATCTTATAAGAGTATAATACATATGTATAATATCAGTTAAAATAAGTGCTTCAACATAGTTAACATTGCTGGAGGTATACACACATATTGATAGATGTCTTGTAATGCACTGTTGAGGAACCTCAACAGTTGGGATGCAACCCAATGCATCATTCAATGCATAACTACACCGTAGTTGTGTATATGATATGTCAATAAACCTTAGAAAATCTTGAAATATTGAAAGGGATGTGCAAAATAGTCATTATATACAGTCTTTAATTAACTATTAGTAGAGAATAACGAGTAATGAATATACTTTATAGGGATCCTAAAATAATGAAATTCAATAACATGCTTTAACCACTAGGTGTCCCTTTATATCAGCTGTGCACCGTTATGGTGTAAATACAGCCTATCTACCAATTGGATCAAATGTAAAAGTCAGCCGAATTAGTGTTGATACTGCAAGGAGACGTATTGTGTGAAAAGAAATGTAAGATGTTGTTTAATTGCTGATATATTTATGATCCACGTCACGTTTTCAGTTTTGGCGGCAGTTCCTCATGTTTGTCTAGAAGTCTTCTCATCAGGGCTCTATAAATAGAGAACTACGGCAGATATGTAATATTTAATGCAGCCAAACCGTGTATTACAATGCCGTTATGTGATGACTTTCAAAGAGAAAAGCAAGCACACTCGGAATAAAGTATTATTTAAAAAAAATGTTTTCGGTCTGTTTCCGGTATTTGTTTATGACGATGTGATGTGAGATGTGAGACTGGAATTGCACAGGGGAGAATAACCTATCTATTCCCACATTTTAGATGCAGATTTTGTTAAACTAATACGTTTGCGCTGTGGACCAACAATATACATTGACGGGGAAGGGGGTAGCAATAAAGATAACACCATTAAACAGTTACACAACATATCAGAAATAATATCGATAGCAGCGTCCCTAGCAACCACCTTGGTAACAATGAAAACGTTGAATGGACACAATTTCCTGAAGTAATCTTCGTAATAACTAGCAAACTAAAGATCATGTACATCCACTGCACACATAATCTGAAATAACAACTCATATTTCTCGCATCAAATGACATCAAAACGCATTTTAATGGCCAAACTAACCTTAAAATAGGGATTTTCCACCGAGAATAAAACGAATGTCGGCCATAGTTTTTTTTTCTGCAGGGAGAAATTTGAAGATCACGTGACATAGACGCCAGCCATTGGAAATTAATGGTGAAAAAAAACGTAGGGATCTTAAAATTTCAGAGGCGTTTTTGTAGAAATACTACGTCCCAAGTTGTGGACCAACGTAGTTATTACACATTTTTTTGTGAGACTGGGTTGGCATTGGACCTAGGCCAGTGTGCTGTGATATATCCAAAGAGAGCCACGTACTTGCAATTAATAAAAGCAAAGAGGAGATATCCTGGATTCTTGTGAGGTAAGCAACACCAAAGGGAAGAAACAATCTGTTATTTGTAATGTCCTCAACAGATGAAACATCAACCCCCAACAAGCAGGTGTGTGGGTGGTACTTGAGAATGAAGATGATTTTGTCTGGTCTTTTAAAACCTGCTTTAGGTTTAGAATATTATGGAAGGGAATTAAGGTCCTATAAATAGAGAGGATGACATTTAATCTGATTAAGTCACCTTTGAACAAGTATAACCTACCTGCAGATTACTGTTATAAAGTGTGTCTCCACTGATTCTTTGCAAACTTTTTTTTTAACATTAGAAGTCTTCTCTTGTTGAGTGTTTCCCTCCCTGTGGACAGGCCAGATTTCAGTGGAAGAGCTACTGTATGACTGAGCCCCAGAGTACTTTCAAACTGCCTGAGGAAGAACACACATTCACACAATATGAAAGCAGTCACCTTCCCCTCCTGGGCTTCACTCATGGCGTGTCCTGTTGATGTTTTCCTGCGGCGCTTGTTCCCGCCGAATGTACTGCGTCCAGTCATCATGCCGGTTAGAGCGGCGGGCCCCTGGGGTGCTCCTCCCGGTGCAATCATCGCTCCTCCTGACGCCGCCGGACCCACTGTGCGGCCCTCCTCATCGGTCACCATAAAGGTAGACCACATGTTGTGGAAGCAATGCCTTGGTTCAAATTTGAGCAAAATAAAAAAACAGACGTAAATAAAACCTGAAGAAAAATGTTGTTGTTCTCAGTTTGTGCCCATAAAGAAAACAGGAAAAACACCTGAGACAATATTAAAGTAAAAATAAAGTCAATAACTGGTGTTGCTGATCAAGCACAGGAGGTAGAATGAAGGAAAGCAAGAAGACTCTGTGTTGAGAACTAACTGAGTTAGAAAAAGTGTTATACAAAAGTAGAAAGTTTAAACCCAAAGTCTTTGATAACAATAACTGAACAAGCAATGTCTCTGAAAACGTTAGCAAGAACCAGCAGGAATCAGCCGTCTCTTGTAAAACAGCCCCAGAAGAAATGGCGGCTTAGACAACAAATGCAAAACTGATGAATGTATCATTGTGAAAAAAAGTAAAAGACAGGAAAATGTGTGTAGAAGAAAAATGCCACTGAGAGTCTGTAGAGGTAGAAGTACGGAGTGATGCTTCCTAGAGAGGAAAAATAAAGGACAAAAGAAAAGAAAAGTAAATATAGGGAAATATACATGAATCCAGTGTTACATCTTGAAGTGAAAATACTTCTAGGCAACTATCAGAGTCTATAATCAAGATTCGCCCCCCCCTCTATTCACACCTGGCATTATTCAATCTGCATCTTTATGGTCTATATATGGACAAACCAAGTTATTGCAGCTATATTGACCAAACAGGACTTGGATTGCCCTGTACAGCTGGTGGTGTGACTTAAATGTTTAGTTTAGATCTTAGTTGTGAATCTGTACAGTTTGCCCATGCAGTAAAGGAATAGTGGAAAGGAAAGATCAACTATTTTCTCAGACACCTCGCTTCCCTTGACCTGGCAAGGTTGACGTATTTTACCAGTTTTATAAAGGAACCCCTACTCTGAATATGATATGATCCCATCAAATGAAACTACTTTCTCATTTCGAGGGAATTCCTCCAGGATTATGGTCAACTATAAACATTAGGGTTCTGTTGAATTGCAACAAGGTTATATTTAGTCAAATATCATGGTTCAAATGGTATGGTTCAAAATTCTGTTTGCCACCTAATTTAAGTTACATAATAATATACCTATGTAACAGAAAACATTTGTAACATAGGCCTACATCTGTAACAAGAATTGAGGGGGACTTGCGGTTGCTCCGCATTGGTGCTGAGTTAACAAAAACAACTCACATCTAAAACTACAACAAAATAAGTATTTATTTTAAAGTGTACGTTTATCCCGAATTCAGAAGCTTCACGACTGTGGAATTGTGATGGAATAAAAGCTCAGAACTGGAGAGAGCTTCCTCCAAATATAAACAATTATCTGTGCTGTCGGTTCTACTTTTCAATTAGGACAGAGAAAACAATTAAAAAACACTTAGCATAGTGAAATCACCATCAATTATCTATTTTGAGATGTTATGTGACAGCAAACACAGAAGAAAACAGTTGCTGGAATCACAACCTGCTATCTATTCTGAGACGCTTTGTGGAACCTCAGCGGCACAAAAACACTCATCATGTTCAAGCCATAACCAATGATCTATTCCAGGAAGCTCTGTGATGGAGAAGTCACGCAGATACAATGCAGATGAATCGAATCTTAAACTCTTTATGTCTGCAGGGTGAATGAAGCAGCTGTCCTGCTGCGTTCCACCAGGAAGTGGTGACAACAGACAAGACATGCCCCCCCCCCCCCTCTTGTTAGCAAAAAATGAAACACATCCCCTGGGGAGGACACATAGCTTTACTTTCCCATCAGCGTCTGTCTCGTTAACAAGCCACAGTAGAAGTTTAGCTTTGTTGTCTCGCAAAGCTCTCTATGGAAAACAGATAAAACAAAATGCACAGTACAATACATCCAAAACACTTTTTTACCATATCCTGTTATATAGACAGCTTAATTGAAACACTTGATGATACTATTTGGATTCAGTCACCAAATATCTCAAAAAGAAAAAAATGAATGATAATTTGTATGCTGCAGTACACAGTACACTGGTGTTCAATGCTAATGCATACAGAAACTGTAAAAGACAACAACTAAGGTTTGAATTGTCTTAAAGTCTAAGTGTATACAAAAGCCCTAAATGTACATTTGTCACAGAAACTGTGTAAATGTAAAGATTATACTTGTTATTTTCATTGTTTCGTGTTGTTTTCGATGACATTGCAGGGTTGGAAGAGGTTTTTGATGTTTTAAATGTTATATTTATGTACATATTAAAGGAAGAAAGGTCATATATTGGTTGGGTAAATTATACAACAAATTACAATAAATAACAAAACAAATCTGGAAATTAACGGGATATTAAAGTGAATTGAAGTCATTCGATTTCACCAAAGACAAATATGAAATGACCACCCAAAGTAATGAATAAATAACGAAATATTGGATGGTAATTGACATAAGAAGAAGCTTAGAGGTAGAATTGATAGTATTTAGTTGTTAGTTGTAGTATATTTTACTTTGTAGGTCCAGGCAGTTGCAGTAATCCAAAGAGATATGGAGAAGCAGGCAGACATCTTACATCTTGCTCAAAGGCAGTTTGGCAGGCACATTCATCAGATGCCAGCATCATACTTGCAACCTTTATGTTACATAAGAGATAACATGCCATACTGATGTTACCAATAATACTCACACAATGTTTTACTACTGGTTTATTAGTTCCTGATATGACAACGGTAAGGAAACAGTGATGGAAATGTCACACAAACAAATGATCTATACCTGAAAGAAGAGTACGTGCAAAACGCCAAAATGGCATACTTAATCATTATGGACGTACATTTGTAAAACCACGACAAACAAAAAAAGACATTTACATCTGCCAATGCAGAATACGTTGGTTAGTTAAAGTTTGGTGTTAGCAGTAAAAAAAAATTGAACTTGAAATAAGGCAAACTCTGCTGTGCCCTAGTCATGAAATCTGAACATGGCTGGCTTTATTAGGCATAAAACTGGTCTCAGTGGTAAAAGATGCATCGAACATGATAAAGGTACAGCGGCAGCGACAAATGCTCTTAAAAATTTGAAAACAATACGTCTTACTGTCGTCAAAAATCAGTTAACATGACATCGACCCTTAGGAGAAAGTTATTGTGTTATATCAAAGCAAACTGGACTCCATAAACACTCTGTGCAGGCAGTGTTTGAAGAGTTCCCCCCACCCCCCACCAGCCCTACCCCCCCAAACAGTAGCCATTGAAAATCATGCTGAAATTAGAAACATTAGCTTTATTTATTTTCTCCATATCAGGTGCTGCACGTGTGCTTCACAACGTTCGTCGCCACTTCACAAATATCACAACAATGATTTTAACAAGTTGCTGACCTGGTTTTTGTGTGTGTGCTTCTGCTCGGAGTGACGGAGCGCAAGGCGAGAAGAGGAGAGGGAGTGAGAGGGGAGAGAGGGAGAGAGAAAGAGAGGTGGGCGGGTGAGGAAGGGGAAAAGAGGGCGGAGGTCGTAGTCGGTGTTACGTCCCGAGGGAGGATTGGGGGGGTCTGAAAGTGTACGGGTGGGAGGAGGTGAAAAAGAGCATCAGCTAAATGGCCGTGTGTGTGTGTGTGTGTGTGTGTGTGTGTGTGTGTGTGTGTGTG
>CALSBZ010046637.1:586352-603123 GCA_943591055.1 Gobionotothen gibberifrons
TGCCGGATGCTCATTCGGGAGGGAAAGAACCGCTCTGATGAACCCCCAAAAGAAGTGAAGTATGGAGTACTGAGCTGTGAGCAGTTCTTACCTGCGGCTGGTTGCGGAGATCTATGGATGAAAATGAGAAATTAACATGGGGACGTGATAGGCGCCGGAATTGCTTCCGGGCTGCGGGGTTAGCCAGTCAGACCCGCATTGCGGGGTAAGACATGACGCAGACCCTCTGGCCGCAACCTGCCTTCGCAGGGTAAACCTAACAGAACGATGTCTGCCGCCAGCGCTCGCGTGGCTTGACTAGCGCAGAACGATGTCTGCGTGCAGAACGATGCTGCCCAATCCCCGCAGGGTTAACCTAGCGCAGAACGATGTCTGCGCGCAGAACGATGTCTGCGCAGTCCCCGCAGGGTTAACCTAGCGCAGAACGATGTCTGCGCGCAGAACGATGTCTGCAACCTGCTTCTGCAGGGTTCACCTAGCGCAGAACGATGTCTGCGCGCAGAACGATGTCTGCAACCTGCACCCGCAGGGTTAAACCTAACGCAGAACGATGTCTGCGCAGAGCGATGTCTGCAGCCTACACCCGCAGGGTTAAACTTACCGCGACCCACTGGCCGCAGCCTGCACCCGCAGGGTTAAACTTACCGCGACCCGGAGGTCGCATCCTGGCGTGCAGGGTTGAGCAGAACACAGACCCGGAGGTCGCAACCTGACGTGCAGGGTTTAAACAGAACACAGACCCGGAGGTCGCAACCTGACGTGCAGGGTTAAACAGAACACAGACCCGGAGGTCACGACCTGACATGCAGGGTTAACATAACGTGGACCCACGTCCGCAACCTGCACTTGCGGGATTAGCGTACGCAGGCCCGGAGTCATAGCCTGACGTTTACGAGAACAGTTTGACACGTATACATGCTTACGTGTTGATCACCACCAGTTGTAGGTACGATTACCTTTTTTAGTGTTTGAGGGACCTTGGATAGCCAGCACGGCACTGATGACCGGGCGGATGTAGGATGTGAAGGCAGAGGAGGACCAACGTCCGAGTTGTTGCAGAGATGAGGATGAGACGCCTTGATTAGCGGAAAATCTCATGCAGATATTCCCCCAAAACGGAGGATGCGCAGTGCATGTCCTATTTACCACTGAATAGGCTCCGGTGCACGCGCACTGCGGCGGTGTAATGCCGCTGAACCACATGATGACCGATGCATCACGGCGTTTCTGAAAGTATGGTTTGAAGAAGTAGTTGTAAATCTGTCTTCGTATGATTAAACTACTGTGAGGATTAGTGGATCGAGACTGTGAGCGGATCTGGACGGTGCTGCCGCGGAGATGTTGTTATCGCAGATTCAGCCGTTGGTACGCCGAGGAACGGCGTATTTCTACTGAGCCGGGAGGAGAAGTAGCTTCGATGGGATGTAGCTTAGCCCTTCCTGCCTGCAGGAGGGGTTGTGGTTGAAGCCAGAGGTGAGTGAATCTTCGCGTGCGATGAGGACCCGTTCCGCGTGGAGCCGGAAGCGCTGCCTTGGGCGGCCCTGCTGCCGGTGCCGGTGATGCCGTCTCGAGAGACTGAGCGTCAATTGTTTGCGTGAAGTAGGCCATTTCCATTAGCCGGAGGAACTTCCGTGCAGCCCGATGCCTTGTATTTCCTCCCGCGTCCGGGTTTGCGGGGCTTAATCCGCGCAGCTGCGGAGCTGATGAATGTATGCCTGGAGCTGGGACGGAGCCCAGCTGTTGTTTGTGCGTTGACACCTGGAATGACAACTGACAGGGAGAGCAGGTTTAAAGGGTTAGCAGGTGCGATGATTGGCTGGCCGGGGCGTGACACCCCTGATCACTTATTGAGATAACGTGTGGCACCCGATAATGATGTCTTCCTGGTTGAACCTGCGCTAAGCTACATTTGTTTTATTTTCTTCTTTTTCAAAGGAGCAACAGAGTCAAATTGTATTCGCAGCGCATCGATAGCACTATCAACAACATGATCAATTTGGGGTGGTGTACATTTTGTATACGTTTCAAGTATAAGTATTGGTGGAATCTCTTCCTTAAATTTGGCTATAGCATTAACAGATAGATTTCTGCTGCAGGAGCTTTTGACTAATGCTTTGTAGTCTTGTAACAGTACTTCAAAAGTTACTAAGAAATGGTCGGATAAAGCAGGGTTATGCAGTTCGACTAATAGTTGCTCAATTTCAATACCATAAGTCAGAACAAGGTCGAGAGTGTGATTATAGCAGTGGGTTGGTTTATTTACACTCTGACGAAAACCAATAGAATCTAATATAGAGTTAAATGCAACAGTAAGGCTATTTGTATCATCGTTAACATGAATATTAAAGTCACCTACGATAATTACTTTATCTGTTTTAAGTATCAAAGTTGATAAAAACTCAGAGAATTCTGATAAGAATTCTGAATAAGGACCTGGTGCACGGTACACTGTAACAAATAAGATTGGCTGCAAAGTTTTCCAGGTCCGATGCGTAAGACTAAAAACGAGACTTTCAAAGGAGGTATAATTTAATTTTGGTTTAGTATTGATAAGTAAACTTGAGTCAAAGATGGCTGCAACTCCACCTCCTCGGCCTATGTCTCGGGCAATATGAGTATTGATATGGCTGGGTGGAGTGGCCTCATTTATGCTGACATATTCTTCATGTCTCAACCAAGTTTCAGTGAGACAGCAAATATCAATATTATAATCTGATATTAAATCATTTACCAATATAGCTTTAGATGCTAGAGATCTTATGTTTAAGAGACCACATTTAATCTTCCTGTTTTGTTGCACTGTAGTAGTTTTTATTAAGTTATTATGTGTGACACCTCTATTAGGTTTTACCTTAAATTGTCCTTGGGCAGACGCACACACCGTTAATATTGGGTATTTTATTGGGTTCGGGATTCCTATGGGTGACTGCCTAGGAGAGAGCGCAGAGAAGCGTGTAAGACTGCGACTCCGCCTCCTGGTCTCAACTCCAGTTTGTCATGGATTAAGTCCACAAAGCCCTGAAATGTTTGCCGAAATGAGATGTGCACCTTCCAAAGTAGGATGAATGCCGTCCCTCTTAATCAGACCAGGTTTTCCCCAGAAGGCTGTCCAATTATTTACGAAGCCCACATTGTTTTCTGGGCACCACCAAGACAACCAGCGCTGAAATGATGACGTGCGACTATACATGTCATCATTGATCAGATTGGGGAGGGGGCCAGAGAAGATTACGGTGACCGACATTGTTTTAGCATAACTACACACCGACGCCACATTAACTTTGGTGCATTCTGATTGGCGTAAACGAACATCATTACCACCGACGTGAATAATCCTACTGTATTTATGTTTATTTTTAGCCAGCAGTTTAAGATGCACCTCAACGTCGCCCGCTCTGGCCCCCGGAATGCATGTGACTGTGGAGGCTTCGGTCTCTAAGTTCACGTATCTCATAATAGAGCTACCAATAACCAGAGTTGGCTTCTCAGCGGGTGTCTCACTGAGTGGGGAATATTTGTTAGATACGTGAACGGGTTGGTGGTGACCTGCGGGTTTCGCGTTATGCCCCTTCAGAACAGTCACCCAGTCTCCCTGCTGCTCGGGAGGTGTCGGGGGACGGCTAATAGGAGCTACCTTTTGCCAGTCTGCACCGGCTAACATGGGCTTTACTGTAGCTGAGTTACTTTCTAAGATGCAGAGCCGGGCTTCTATGGCTATGATTCCCGCCTCCAACCTAACAACTATACTACATTTAACACATATACCGGTACCAGTAAAGGAGGCAGGGAAGTAACCAAACATGAGACAGGTGGAGCAGGAAATAGCACCCGAGTGTGGGGAAAGAGCCATGGCTAGCTATCAAGCTAAAGTAGCTAAAGTAGCTACCGTTAGCAAACCCGAAAAGAGTGTAGGCAACTGTGGAGTTACAGTCGCTAAGAGAAGGAGAGTTGTGAGTGCTTAAGCTGTAGTAACGTGTGATTACAACGTCAGGCAGTTGCCGTGATCAAGAGTTTTAAAACGATCGATTAAGTTAAGATAATAAGCTAATAGCAGCAGAACAGGCTCACAGGATACCCGGAGGTGACTGACAACAACAACAACCGGAAGTTACAACATGCTTACCGCAATAGTGGTCCGTGTAGAAACACAGAGCCTTAATCTGAAATAACAACTCATAGTTCTCGCATCAAATGACATCAAAACGCATTTTAATGGCCAAACTAACTTTAAAATAGGCATTTTACACCGAGAATAAAACGAAGTTCGGCCATGTTTTTTTTTTCTGCAGGGAGAAATGTGAAGATCACGTGACATAGGCTGCTTCTCAGGTCGACTATTTTCATTTCCCCGCTCCTCGGTCCTCGGTCTCACCGGAAGTTGATTTGTCTGCGCCATCTTGAGTAGCGTCCCATGGCTCTTATTTCTGCTGGAGGAGCGAGGAGCGAGGAGCGATAATGGAGGAGCGATAATCGAGGAACCACCAGACCATCCTCCGATGAAATCCTCAGATACTCGCCCCGCCCCCTTACTGTGTATCGCTCACTGATTGGACGATGCAGCGCATGCACTGATCTGATGCTTCTTGACATGAGAGCAGTTTTCCAGCGGAGTGAAGAAAATACATGAACCTCACGGGAGTCACTCCTCAGTTTATACAGTGTTTTGTTTAAATTAATGTATCATTTAGTTACACATATGTGATATATCTGAACCACAAAGTGGTCAAAAATCATTTTATTCATTTATTGGATAAATTTTGATGATCGCTTTTTTCGTTTATACATTTTAAGAATGGCGTTTATCTTTTTTGAGAATGAGTTCTTATTTTATTTAATGTATTTGGGTCTACAACAGATGATACACATGTTTGTGTCAGTAAATGTGTACTAACAGAGGCGGGTGTGTGTGTGGAAATAACGGGGACAGAGCTGGCTGCTGTCAGACGATCAGCTGTGCGATCAGCTGTGCATCACAAACGGACATCGCTTCACGTGACGCTACGGAGGAAAGGACGTCCCATGGCTCTTAAAACTAATTTCCCTGCTTCTCATGGTTTCCTTGCATCCCTCCATGCTTCCCTGGTGGGAGGGACTAAACGCAGGGAAACGACGCAAGTGAGGGACGCAAGGATTCCATTTAATCGACCTGAGAAGCAGCCATAGACGCCAGCCATTGGAATGAATGGTGAAAAAAAGCGTAGGGATCTTACAATTTCAGAGGCGTTTTTGTAGAAATACTACGTCCTACGTTGTGGACTAACGTAGTTATTACACGTTTTTTTATGAGACTGGGTTGGCATTTCGTGTTATAGTCACGACATTTAATCTATTGATTCGTGTTCACCAACACGATTATCCCCTTTTTTTCGTGTCACACAGAACGACTTTAAAAGCAATGTATTTCTACTGGTAATGTGTTTCGTGCCTGCAACACGTCTTTTTCTGTGCTGTGTGGTTCATAAAAACCATGATAAAAACATGTTCTTACCAAGCGGCAAACTCTGGGGAAGAGCCGGGATGCCAATACGGAAGTGCCACACACTGCAGTTCATATATTGGCCGATAGAGACTGACTGCAGAAAGGAGCAATTTCCATAGACCCCCATGTTAAAATGCCCAACTTTACAGCAGAAAAAAACATGTTTCTACCCATGGATGCAATACATTTTATTATGAATATAGTTAGATTCCACCTTCATGATTATGAATCTGTGAGTGAATTGTTTTCTAACACGATCCTTTTATTTATATTAGGTCTTAAAGTTTTTGCATAAATTAGGGCGTGGTCACATAGAGTGACGGCTCTGTCAAGTGACTGCTGCTGTTAGCGTCCTGTCTCTCTGCTAGCTGCTCCGTGAAGCTACAGGGACTCTGCCTGCTAAGCTCATCCAGGGAACACAACTTGACCCCGGCCGTGTTTGTTCGTTCTTCATGCTTATATATCGGACTATTGTGACTCGCTCTGCGGTTGAAACAGACAGTGCATGAATACGGTTCTGCGGTAAGTACAATTCGAGTACTTATGTATGTGTTAATGATTTTAATCAGCTACGTAATTGACTTTAAGGCTTGGGTTAGCGTGTCGAGTGGTAGCTACGTCGGTGCTAACGATGCTAATCGTAGCCTCCAAGTTAAAATCATAGACTGTATATATAAAGGTTAAAACGAAATAGACAAGTGTTAAGCGTTAAGTGGGATAATACTGTAGAACAAACGGCTTCTGTTTGAGCTTGATAAAATAAGGTCATCCTTGTAACTTAGAGAGATATTTTATTATGTATAGGAACTGTATGCATCGCTAAGGTTAATTTAAATTGGCTATGCTCAAGTATGTAGACAAGCTAATGTCGAAGTAGTGTATGTGAAATCAAAATATTACAATTATTAATGTCATATTTCAAGATGATTACGTTAACGTCACAGTCATCTGAAGAACGAACCGAAACCTTGTTGTTTTTATTAATTGCATTACCAAATTGGTATCAAATAAACAGTAAGCATTGGTAACACAACTTCCAAAGTTACAGTAAAATAAAAAGGACCCTGACTCGGACAATACACAATCCAACATGTTCAACAGAAGAGAATCAGTTATATTGTTTGTACACATGGTACTTTACATATATATCTGTTTGTTTAAAGTGTCCAGGTGATGCAGACAGGCTGGACCAGAGAGTGAGAGACAGAACTGGACTCCTCACAGCAGTGAACTTCAGCACAGGTACTAAAGACTCTTTTTTTTCATACTTTACAAAGAATCAAGAAAGATATTGGTTTAAATAAATGAAGTATTGACTTGAATACACTGATATACATTCCATTAAACAATACTAAATACTAGATCACCTACACATCAGTTAAGTTGAGGGTTTTTTCCATGCAAAAAGTTACATTTAGATGTTAACAAGCAATATGATTTTGTCAGCTTTCTAATTTAATGTATTGAAGGCAAAGATATTTAACACATAGTGAGAACTGCTACTATTTATCTCTCAATATTGTCTGTAAAAAATGTGGTAAAAGTTATTCTTTCAGTGAGACAACAGAGCAAGCTTCTACAGTTGCACTACATTTTGATAACAGTTAAATAGTATGTTGATAATAAGATATATTTCAATGTTGATGAGCTTCATACTGTTCATTCATAATCTGATTGTCTTTGTAGCTCACTGTTGAAATAAAAACATTACAATTACAAAATAATTATTTCTACAGCCCCTACAACACACAAACACACCGCTTTCATGAATAACACACTTGTTCTGCAATAATATGTTTTATGTTTCCTGTCATTTCTGTTAGGAAAGGACATGCCTGAAAGACACGACATTTTCTCCTTCTCTGAGGGTCAAGAAGAACATCCAAGAGGAACATTAAAAGCTGATGTTATGAGATTTTAAGACCAGTACAGGACATTCACTGTGAAACTACTTTTATTGTGAAAACACAGTCAGCTGATCGAATGCAGCTATTTCCACATCTACACTCCATCAGCTGATTATTTCTATTTGCCTCACTTTATGAGCTTCACATCACTTGTGCCTTGTACCGCAGAGTTTGCAACGTCACAAATAAATCGAGCCAATCTTCAGTCAGATGTGAATGTGTAATCTAACTATTAAATGTATAAGTAAACACATTTAGTCAAATAAAGTGACAGACTAGGCCTGTGCAGTTGGTATCAGCTTTGCCCAGCATGGGCTCCTCCATCAGGCCTGGTCCTCCTCGCTGAGGAAAGACCCTCAGTCCTCTCCAAACCAACAGACAGGACGTCCATCACACGGAGGTTTCTCCCTGAAGTCTCTGCAGCTCTCTGGACACCACGCTGTCTCAATCCATCCATCACACGGAGGTTTCTCCCTGAAGTCTCTGCAGCTCTCTGTACACCACGCTGTCTCAATCCGTCCACACTGAATATGAGAGGGGAAAAATGAAAATAATAAATGCTTTAGACAATAAGAAATATAAAGTTGACTGTTGAGTTGCTCAGTTTTTTTAGATTGTCAATACTATTACTGTATAACTAATATCTCAGGTTAAGAGGCACAAACAAACGTTAAGGGATTTTAAGATTCTGAAGTATTATGCTAACAACTCAATAACTTAGATTATTATTTATAGTTTTGCGAATAGTTTCATGTCCGCTTACCTTAGAAACGTAAAATGTGACGGCAGTGTGCAGATGGGGAGCATGTTAGCTTAGCTTGGTAGCTTCAGCTAGCTCTTGAACTTTCAGCTCGGAGGCAGCAGGTCCCGCCTCGGCTCCGCCTCTTTACCCTTATTTGGAGCAGGCGGGAGTTGAACTCTGACGTCGCTGTCGAGCCGTTAGTGGCCGACTCCGCCTACTAAGGGCTTCTCGGCAACTCTGCAGAATCCTATGGGTGACGTCACGGACCCTACGTCCATTTATATATACAGTCTATGGTTCTTACTCAATATCAAGCAATATCAAATTATACTTTTCATATGTATTATCTGTATTATCTGTGTTATCTGCAAGACATCGCCACAACGCAACAAGTCAAAATTCTCCGCTATGTCCACTGCAAACAGCGCTCTGCATGTCCGACTGTTCCACTGTCTGTGTGTGTCTGTCAACGCATTGGTCCAATCACATTCAGCATCCCGTCAGCGTTTTTTCCCCCCACCAACAGTCTGCGAATCAGAGGCACAGTAGGGCGGGTCTTCGCGGAATGCGGGTGGGAAAAAAGTCAGCGCGAGAGGTAACAGCTCATCTAGTTGCATCTGTACTGTAGCTAGTAGCCTAGTTTCACCTACCGGGGTGGCATGGGGTGGCATGGGGTGGCAACTGCCACCCTAAAAATAGGCCTTGCCACCCCAGCTGCCACCCCAGTTGGCAGCTTTGTTTTGAAAGAAAAGTTGTGGCTCATCGGACATTTATGAGAGAAAGTCTCTAATGTCCGAGTGCAAGTGAATGCAGCACAAGATGCACGTCTTGTAACCCCTCCCCCGGCCCTGGCGCGAGCGCCGATTTCATTTGAACGGGACGGCGCAAAACGAGAAGCATTCGGACCCAAGTACTGAAGGAATGAGGTATTTGCGGTCAACAATGACAGAGAAGAGACTGTCAAGTTTGGCTGTACTCAGCATTGAATCAAAACGCACTAAAGCTGTTGATCTTAATAAGTTTGTGAGGCGTTTTGCTGAACAAAATGGTAATCGCCGCATTCAGCTGTAATAGACATGTCAACTTGATGCTCTGCTCACGGATGAGCATACAAAACTGTTAAGATGATGACCTTACGTGTGTAAATATTATTTTAGGCCAGTAGGTAAGGGCATGATAATAACTGAAGTATAAAAGAATGCATGACTGAAGTGATGGAGACCATGTTCGAAGGCAAACAAAAAGAGGAAATAACAGGTCAAATCAAGCAAATCCCCCTCAGATTCCACAGCAACCAGAAGAACATAAATACTGGCTGGTGATTTGATTAATCAGCTTTGTGATGGAATAGAAAATGCACAGTGCATTTCCTTAGCTGTGGATGAGTCCACTGACACCACTGACAATGCTCAGTCGCTGGTGTTTGTGAGTTTTTTTGATGAGGCAAAGGGGGAGTTTGTTGAAGATGTGTTGGGCCTGACGAACCTCAGTGGACACAGAAGGGGGGAAGACATTTATAAAGCACTAATGGGAATGCTGAATGAAAGAGGGTGCAGCTGCCTTTATTCATAACTGTGCAGCTCTTACACTGCGACTCAAGCACAGACACAATAACAATGAAAACTGCTGCATACAGATTATTTTTGTTTTTGCAACCTCGTGTTAAGAATCTTGTTGCAATTGTTTAAAAGTTTGAATGACCGTAATAAACGGACCTTTGTCTTATTGAAAAGATTTTTTTGGACCTTTAAGATTTGTATTTGAGTACCCCTGCTATAAGTGATCTCTACAATAAAACAGTTTAGTGCAGGATGTACAAAGATATTAATAGGAGGAGGTGCAAAACAGAAAAACGAATTAACCTTTATTTAAACATTACATAATACTTTAGATTAAGGTCTTCTTTTAAATAAGAAAAAAACTTTGGGGATATCTATCTACAGATATATATTAAGCCTGACAAAGTACTTAACGTCTAATATATTGCTTTCCTGCAATGTTAACTATGTTGAAGCACTTATTTTAACTGATATTATACAAATGAATTATACTCTTATCTATGTAGATAGTATAAGAAATGCGCAGAATATGACAGTTTAATGGTGGAGGTATACACACATAACCTGTTGAGGAACCTGTGACCCAAGATTTTCATTCATTGCATAACTACACCGTAGTAGAACATCTTGAATGAATATACTTTATTACTCGTTTCCATTCATGTCAATTGCAGATAAATGTTTAGTCTTCTCAAGCACCAACTATCAAATATCTCTCCTAATTGTTGGCACTTGACAATCACCTTCCCTGAATTTTACTCAGGTGTAACTAAAGTCTGATTTAAGGGTTGTTTATATTTCACATCATTAATCAGAATCTGCAAAGTAACTCAAATAAATGTAGTGGAGTAAAAATACCAGGTTAACCTCTGAATTGTAGTGGAGTAGAATTACAAAGTAACAATGAGCTGTCATGTGGGTATATATTAATGCTGCGTATTATGGACACAAGCAATGTTCACCCATTTATTAATTATATGTTTTACATTTGATAACACCAATGTGTTTAATACTGGCAATTTCTAATTGTGGGAAAAACGAAAACGTTCAGTAGATACGTCCCATAGAACATTTTGCGAAACACAATAGCCAGCATGTGTAGTTCCAGTTTTGGATAGTCTGGCGTGGTTTATTTCCATTTCAAACAGCTGTTTGGCACACTGCCCAATCCCAGAGCTTGAAGATTAATCACGAGTACATTAGTCCTAAACGATAGCTGGGGATTATGGGTAGTGTAGTGTCTTCAGCCATCCTAAACTCGAAAATGCTCGAAATGTCCCTTACAGGCCTACGTCTGTTTCCGGTTATTTTTATTTTGAAATTCAGTTCCTGACAGACGCCAAAAAAACCCGAGATTATGGAAATAAACCAATAAATAAAAACAAGGATAATTGTGTGTTATTGGTGAGTAAATAACAGTGTGTTATTTTGAAAAGAATAACAAATTAGAAGGAAAAAAAGATTGAAAAAATACAGATTTCAGTATCCTGAGGCTCTGAGCCCCATTTATTTTCCTCACAGACGGCAACAAAAGTCCGAAATTATACGATTTAAAATAAAAGCAATAATTGTGGCTTGATATTGAGTAAGAACATGTTTTTATGAACCACACAGCTTCCGGTCTTCCACGACCCGACCGGAGAAAAAGACGTGTTGCAGGCACGAAACACATTACCAGTAGAAATGCATTGCATTCAAAGTCGTTCTGTGTGACACGAAAAAAAGGGGATAATCGTGTTGGTGAACACGAATCAATAGATTAAATGTCGTGACTATAACACGAAATGCTGTGAGACTGGGTTGCATTTGGGTGGATTTGACCTATCTCTGGCCCCCCTTGCTCGATTTGCTGATTGACATCTCTTTTTTTAACCGTCAGTTTTTTCTCGTTTTAATGCCATTGAACACGTCTTTTGATCAGATTGACAGCTATGGTGAGACGATCTCCGTAAAAACTCCGTAAAGGTATGTGTTATGATGTCTGTGTTTGCTTCCCCTGTCACGAGTTCGGATCGCTCAGTGATGATACTATATACCTAAATAATCTGTGGAACCTCAGCTTTAATCGGATATCTTGTATGTGCAGCTACGATACGTAATAAGGGTACTTTTATCTTGAGTTCTGTGCCAAAGTGCGTTAGCATTTTTCGCTCAGGGGTCATTTAGATGCTTCTTATGAGACTTGTGTTTTGTTTTGGTAAAAATAGTTTGTATTGTCAGTTAGCTGAGATTATTTCCGTTAATCTGGTATAACACATTAATAGGTTCTTAAATATTAAAATCCCCCTGAGACACAGTGTCGTGAAAAAAAAAAGTAAAGTACCCGCCAACGGGGACATTGGGGCTTAACAGTTAATAGCTTTGCAGTTTGTGTAAGCTGTCAATCAAATGTTTTATCATACAGTTTTCTATTTCACAGTTTGAAGAGAAATATTTTAATATATTCATAGTTATATTTCTGTGTGGTTGTGTTTGGAATGTGCTCATTCCCATTCTGAAACATTAAACGGGACCTTTTATGCAAAATCCACTTTTTCATGTATTTTATACATAAACATGTGTCCCCTCTGTGTAAAGAGATTCTGAAAGTTTCAGGAAAAAAGATTCTCTCTCTTTTTGCCTTGATCCATTTATATAAAAACCTGCCTGAAAATGAGCTGATCAGATTTTGGCCACTTTATGATTTCATAACGATTGTTTGGCTTGTGTAACCATTAGCCAATAACCAACCAAGGTACCCCCCCCCCACACACCTTATCACCTGAATCTCCTCCGAGAGCACCATTGTGTTATTTTTAACTAAATATCTCTCAGAGGCTCGTGGGGAGTGGCTCCTTATTTTCATCTAAAGTAACAGACACAGAATCAGCACATTTGAAACAGGGCTGAAACAGAGGGGATTATGGGATGCTACAATGGCTGATCTGTTTGGTATTTGGAGTCAAACACAGAGACATGTTTTGCGGTTAAAATGATATCCTGGCATCTATCATTAAAAAGCACTAGAGAAATGGAGAGTAGAATAACAGCATCATTTTTTTTAACCAGGCACTCAACAGCTATTGTTGATTTGTGCTTGTTGTTCTCACGTCCAGGAGGAAGTTAGATAAGAGACTATGTAGTCTCGGAAAAGGTTCAAATGGGTACTTTAATGAAGTAACGTGGTTTTGAAACAAACAGAGCGATACAGTGACACATCTGTGGTCGGGGTGAAGAGAGGCCGAGATAACGTTGCCTCTCAGTCTATATCTCTTCCTTGGCTCCTCCTCTCAATGGCGGGTCTGACGATGGGGGTCCTCCCACCACTTTCTTCTGTGTCCGTTATCGCGTAAAACAGAGGATTTAGACGTAGTGTATTCATTGTATAACTCCACACGCCTTTTCTCCTCATACACTCATTCATGAGTTTTTATTTAATGCATTTTAACGGCTGTAATCGTTGTTAACGTAAAACCGGAAATGACGTCACTGTTGACAATGTAGACGCCTTTCAATAAAGCTTTTCAAAATAAACTGTACATTCCTTTAGCAACAACGTTAGCCACAAGCCAATGCTAACCGGAAATGTTTTCAGAATAAAACTGTTTTAAGCTTACTCTATGTATAAACTAAGTTACGTCATTCAATATTGATTTTAACTTCTTACACTATCTATTGGAGAACAATTATAATTATGAGTGCTTAAGTCCCTACATAGAGAATCTATCATCCACAAGAGTCATTTGATTTTCACACGTACTTGAAAAGAGGGACGTGATGGTTAAAAAACATGATATGTATATCATGGTTTCTGGCTTAATAAATGTTTTACATTTCGGCCTAAGTATAACTGCAAATTGGGAATATTAGGAATCAATCAGTATTTTCACTATATCTATGAAGAAATATATATATATATATATATATATATATATATAATTCTTAATCGGCCCTATTGTGCTTTTTGAGTTTCCCTTTTCATGCAATGCAGTGGCGAGCCGTGACTTTTATACCTTAGCCCTCTGACCCCTATCAGAATCTGAATCTATCGATTAGATTTATGATTCAAATTGTACATGATAGGCTAAGGGGTGGCACATCTGCAAGCAGTTGACCAATCACAACAGAGCCAGCCATCTATCCAATCAGAGCAGACTGGGCTCTGGTTTCAGACAGAGGGTGAAAAGAGGTGTTAAAACTTTCATAATAAAATGGCTACCTTTATTGTAAGAGAAATCTTAAATGTTTATTTAATGCCTGTCCCATATTTTACACTATTAATTTATTCAGCATACTCTTGTAACCTGGTTTTCAAACACAATGTCAAGATAAACTGTTGATATCAGCATGAATTTTCTAGGGCTGTTGATAAGGTGAGGTAACAAGATAAGGCAACAGCAGTGCTGCAGAATATCCTTAGAGTAAAGTAATTACACTTTGGACTATTTTAAGGCATTTTTCTATATTTGGCACACATCTCAGTGGACTTTACTATGATGTCCTAATCTGAAACTTGCTATAACAATCAGGTGGCTGGCTGGCTTTCACTGTGCTGCCATAACCAGAATAACATGGGTCAGAGAAGGGGCAAGGACCTGGATTTAGCCTGCTCCGGGGGCAAGAGGCGAGCCTCAACAGGCTTATGAAACATGCTTAGGTGGAGGATAAGGTCAATATCTTCATGTAAGCTTTCAAACATAACTGTAACCACTGTCATCTCCCTGTCTCGTGGAATAATTTATTATAAACAGAACAGTCTTCAAGGTCTGGGGTTTAAAGTTCACACACATGTACAAACACAATTGAAATACTTGACAAAGAGGTACTGTATATTATATTATACTATATCTACACCATAACGGTGCACAGCTGATAGACAGGGACTCAACTGAGTTGAGAGAATAGTCAGGGGTTTTGGATGATGGGAGACTATGGAATCAGAATTTCAATAGCTTAAATGACAGATATATGATGTTTTACAAATCAGATATTAATGTGTAGAACTACAATATGTGAAATACTATAGCAATATCCTGTAAAATGATGTGAAAACATGAATAAAACTACACATCTTCAGATGTTATACATACATAAGTGTCCTACACTAATAATACAAAGTTATTATGGCATTGTATGCTGTGTGTTATTTGTAACATATTCAGAAACTACCTTTCCAACTCCTCACCAGTTGACTGTTACAGGTCTAGGTTCATGGTACAATGCATAAGCTTCAAATTGAGAGACTGAAACTTTATTTTTCTTTACCATTCTGTTTTAATTTCACAATAAAGTTAATAGTAATATTATGTTTGATATTATTATGTGTTATTAACTAGACCACTGGGTCATGTTGTTAAGACCATCTTTTCTGTCGGTTTGGTGTTACAAATATCAAAACAATATATGTGTGGATAACTAAATAAATCCGTCATAAACTAAACTGGAAATTATACTGGAAAGTATAATTTATTGTCTTAACACTGTAAACTTGAGTTTTTTAACCCGCACCGCCTAGTGGTTAAAGCACGTTATTGAATTATTTTGTTGAATATGTTATATTTTATGAAAACATTTAGATATTAAGAGTAGCCTACATACAAAATAGGGGGAAAGTAGAAGGTCAATGATAGAAATGTAGAATAGAAAATATCAAGAAGATACTGTAGTGATCTCTACCATAAAACAGCAAGTGGAGGACGTCCAAAGATATTAATAGGAGGATGTGCAAAACAAACAAACTAATAAGGCTTTATTTAAACATTAAAGAATACTTTAAGTTAAGGTCTTCTTTTGAATAAGAAAAAAACTGTGGGGGTATCGAGAGATAAATATTAAGCCTGACAAAGTACTTAACGTCTAATATATTGCATGGGGCTTAACTGGTTAAATAAAGCTATTCTGACCATAGCTGTCATGTGGGTATATATTAATGCTGCCCATTATGGACACAAGCAATTTTCACCCATTTATTAATTATATGTTTTAAATTTGATAACACCAATGTGTTTCCCATCCCCTAAACCTCCAGGGATGTACACAGTTTAATTCTGGCAACTTCTAATTATGGGAAAAACGAAAATGTCTTTTAAAACTACAATTCCCAGTAGAGACGTGCCATAGAACATGTTGCGAAACACAATTAGCCATCATGTGTAGTTCTGTGGGGTGGGGGGTGGCTGGACCTGTTAAAGTCCAGTTTTGGATAGTCTGCCGTCTGCCGCATGTGCCATCCGACCTCTGCAGCTCATCCAGAATGCAGCGGCTCGTCTGGTCTTCAACCTTTCAACATTTTCCCACACCACACCGCTCCTCCGCTCCCTTCACTGGCTTCCAGTAACTGCTATAATCCACTTCAAGACACTGGTACTTGCGTACCATGCTGTGAATGGATCTGGCCCTTCCTACATCCAAGACATGGTTAAACCAGGGTGCGAACTGGAGGGGAGCAGGGGGAGCTATAGCTCCCCTTGTGGTGACATGAGCTCCCCTGGGAACATGGTTTGTGAAATTTGGGGGGAGCTCTCTAAAACAGCGGTTCTCAAACTGAGGGTACTGCAGGTGGTCCGCGGAAAAAAACTAAATCAAATCCACTTTTCGGGGACCACCTCATATGTGACTTGCTCTATCAAAATCAGTCGCATTGACCAACACATTTTGAGTTGTATACACTGTTGGAAAGAGGAGATTCCTAGCTTTCTAATGATATCAGGCAGTGGGGTAGTGGTCGTTGGGCTCATCGGACATTTATGTGAGAAAATCTCTAATGTCCGAGTGCAAGTGAATGCACCACAAGACGTGAGCCTTGTAACCCCTCCCCCGGCCCTGGCGCAAGCGTGGAAATATGATTGGCGTTGATTTCATTTGAACGGGACGGAGCAAAACGAGAAGCATCCGGACCCAAGTAGACGGAAGGAACGAGGTATTTCCAGTATACAATGACAGAGAAGAGACTGTCAAGTTTGGCTGTACCCAGCATTGAATCAAAACGCACTAAAGCTTTGGATGTTAATCAGTTTGTAAGGCGTTTTGCTGAACAGAATGGTAATCGCCGCATCATAACTGTCACAAACGAACTGAGAACCAAAGTGCAACACACGGGAAACCA
>CALSBZ010046637.1:603133-634416 GCA_943591055.1 Gobionotothen gibberifrons
GGTGTGGCTACCAGGTGACTCAGGAATGTAATAGCAGAACTGTGACAATAACAGTGATTGACAGCTGATAGGAATAATATGATTGTTAATATTATCATATTAATTCATACAAACATCGATGAGACAGTTAATTAATGTACTTATTGCAGCAGTCTGCATAGATTTGGTTCAGTTATTGTTCAGTTCAAATGCATTCAATTATGTCTGCCATCTTATATATTTCTATTTACTGATGTGACAATAATGTCACCTAATGTTATTCAGTTAAAATATCAATATTGTGGCTTTCCAAGTTAACATTGATTGATATGACTGCGATTAAATCAGCATATACTTCTGCCAGGGGATGCCACCCCTCAAAATCTCCTGCCACCCTAGATCCACCCCTGAGTAGGCTATAGTTTTCGTTTCGTTTATTTAATAAGTTAATTTCAGGACAACTTTGGGAATTTTGTTTGTTTGTTTTGAGATTTAAATAGATTTTTTGAAAGTGGAGATAGAGAGAGAAGCAGCGCTGTCTGCTTAGTTGCAGTGAGTACAGTAACTAAAGTAGGACTAAGCATAGCGGTAGTTTTTTGTAGACTTGTCTGCCCGTTCTGTGAGTGCACTGCGCGCGTGCGCACTTGTGGCATTGTTTGGGATGATTAAAATAGCGTCCGCCGTCCTCTTTGAGAAACATACACAACGCAGACAGACACCGGTCACAAAAGTATCAGATAGGCTTCAATTTACTTTTGATTGTCTATAATTAACTATAAAAAAATATCGGTGTTTTAACACTACGTTTATATATGTACTTATTTTTACGGTTTGCATATGAGGTGGTCCGCGAAAATCCTTGATAATAAATAGTGGTCCGCATAAACAAAAAGTTTGAGAACCCCTGCTCTAAAATACTGATATGATGACCAAATAAATTCCATTTTGGGCATGTTTTTTTTTTCAAAGGTGTAAAATAAGTGAAATAAAATTATATTTAGAGTTTATGATTCATGAAAAAAGTGTCGCCTGCTTGCACGCTGCCCGCAGCTCCACCCACTCACTCACAAGCTCGTTTAGTTAGCACTGCATGTTTACCAGTCATTGTTGCTGCTGCTGACATGTCGAAAAGAAAAAAACAACTTACCTTGGGCAATTTCTTTAAAAAGACGGCCAAACAACCTGATCAAGAAGACCAACCGAATGTAGCTGGTGGTAGCACATCGTAGGTTGTGACTGCTGCTACAACAGAACCGAGAGAGGAGGGAGCTAACGTCAGTGCTAGTGCTAACTTCACAGCTAATGTTAACTTGGGGGCTGAAGAGACACGTCGCGTCTCTCCAGGCAGTGAGAGGGTTGTGTTGTGCTATAGCTGTATTATTAATATTAATATTGTTCATGGTTGGTGCCGCTGGCTGCTCTTATCGCGTGTGTTCGGCTCTGTGTAGGCTACAGCCATAATAGGCTATAGCCCATGTGAAACAATGTAGCCTGTTTTTGAGTCATTTTAAGTTGATTTAATTAAACAGTCAAACGTTACATTGGTGGTCCGTGGATTATTTATTATCAAGTTGATTGAAGTTTGCGTAGCCCATACATGCTCGGGAAATCTGTTGACATGAACATGATCCATCGGGACGTTTCATGTAAATGTAGACCTGTGGCACCACCCCGTGTGCAACAGATTTTCTCTTTATAATAGGCCTATGTCTGTGCTGTTGCTATTAATGCACGGATCAGCATTTACCCCCCCCCGCAAAAAATAAATAAATCCCGGCTCCCCCGGAGACCGTGGTATAGTTCGCACACTGGGTTAAACCATACACCTCAGCACGTGCACTCCGCTCTGCATCAGCCAAACGGCTCGCTGCACCCGCACTGAGAGAGGGACCCAAGTTCCCATCAGCAAAACCACGTCGGTTTGCTATCCTGGCTCCAAAATGGTGGAATGAGCTCCCCATTGACATCAGGACAGCAGAAAGCTTACACATCTTCCGGCGCAGACTGAAAACTCATCTCTTTCGACTCCACTTTGAGCAATAAAATTGTTAACAAAGCACTTATATACTAATAAAGGACTGGCTTATCTAAAGCCAGTTGAGTAGCACTTGAAATGTTGTGGCTCAATGAAACCTGATGTACTTATATGATTCTGTTTTCTGTGTAGTGTCTTCGGCCATCCTAAACTCCGAAAAAACTATTTGTTTCTCCGAATCGAAGGTTAAAAACACAAAAGCATTATACACAATTTAAAGCAATCAATGTTGTGTAATTAACAAGGATAAACTGATGTTTTTTAGTGGATGAGTAATGCAGATATCACTGTGTAATCATTTGACGGTGAGG
This sequence comes from Gobionotothen gibberifrons, assembly GCA_943591055.1. Lineage (NCBI taxonomy): Eukaryota > Metazoa > Chordata > Actinopteri > Perciformes > Nototheniidae > Gobionotothen > Gobionotothen gibberifrons. Next base: position 605,459 of record CALSBZ010046637.1, read on the forward strand.
GTTTTATTATGAAAACTTCGAGACCGGAAATACTGTTTTCACCCGTGAGGGTTGACGCCAACTTTACATGGACGCTGCCGTCAATAGAAATGAATAGGGGAACGACGTAATATATACACGTTCTCCTGGCGAGACCTCAAATCATCTTCGTAATATCTATCAAACTATAGATCCTACACATCCGCTGGACCTGGATTCTAAAAGTACAATATACACTTCTCGCTAGAAATCAAATCAAAAAGCATTTTAATGGCCAAACTATTCTACAATTTAGGATTTTCCAGAGAGGGTTATTTGTGAATATACGACCCTCCGGAGTGTTTGCAATCAACGGGAGCATCAACCCATATGCCGCAAATTGTTGTTTCTTACACGACCACTAGAGGTGCTAAACTTTAAAACGTGGCTATAGGTCGTAATAAGCTGCTGAACAATCGACCTATTTGGTCGTTTTTTGGAGGAGGACAGGCTGAGAGACTTATATTTATTTCCAGTGGTCATGATCTATCAAAGTTAATATTCCTTTGCTTAAATGAAAGTACAGTAAGTGTTTATCCCACACAAATAAACTACAGCTAATACAGATCTTCAGGGAGAGATCCTTTTGAGAAACACAAAAAGCTTTTTCTACACCCACGTTGCAGAAAATAGACAAGAAGAAGAAGGACACACAATACCTTTTTGTAGCTCTCACTTTTTGGAATAGTTGGAATAGGCTTTCATAGTTCTTACTATCAATACGCCTCTCCACCTACTACAGTACATGCAAAACTCACAACCTAATGCAACACATTTAAAAGCTGGGGAGATGTAGAAAATCTAAAGTGCTGCAGAAGTGCACAAGGTAGCTACTTTACATCTACTTAACCACTACTCAGCCAGTCTCTTTCTGTCCTATGCTTTATTCCGTAAACTATTAAATGATGGTTTGTCGTATAAGAGTTGTGCAGAGGCAGTCATTCCAATAAGTAAAACACCATTAGTTGTTTTACCAAGTTCCCCAAAATGAAAGATGTTTGTGTTCAAATAAGAAAGCCCTACTGTATAGAAGCTGTAGTAATTTCAACAGAATAAAAGGAGAAAGTCAGGTAACATTAAAAAGCGGAAAGAGACCAAACAAACTCTGTTAAACCATGAGTATAATTGGTCCATAACAATTTTCATTACAATGATTGTCCCCTAACCATTTATAGATAGGAAATCATGGTATGTTGTAAGACAAATTCTTTGTTATTTAATCTGGATGACTTGTTGGGTGGACCTCAAACTCTCTTCCTCCTGTTCGATGCCCCCCACCCTGATCACAGTAACTAATGCATGGTGTGGCTTAACTTGACTCGACTCTATATAGGTACCAAGTCCTTTTCTCTGTTTCTATTTTCAATGCAGATAGTAACACCACTGATCAGCTGATGCACACTGCATTAACTACTGTTACATCATCTTTAACGCCATACTTGTTGAGTCCTGCTTTGCAACACTCTCTGAACGCTGTCATCAGCAACGGTTTCTGCATTTGTTTTAATTGTACAGCAAACATCGACACAGGTACCAAAAATGTTTACCACATACAATCCACATGTCTTAAGAGCAAGTCAAATTGAGTAGAACCTTTTTTCTCCTAAATGAGAAGATGAACTGTCACACAAATTGCTGCATGCATTTACTCTGGTGGCATCATGACAATAGCTCTGTCATTCGGCCAATCGGTGACGTGGGTCTTCTCCGGATTAAATCCGTGACGGAGGGCCGGTCCAGCTCCTGGGATACACTCACAAATGTAAATAGATGGGCGTAGTTGACCTTCAAGGTGACTGGATCCAGGCTAAAGACTCAACCCTAATCTTCAATTAAAAGGTCTTCAAATGCCAAAGTGACTTCAAATACAGTTTGACCCAGTTTAATGTTTAACAGTCAGGCACTTACTGACAGTTTAAGACATTGACATTTATTTATGGTAAATTAACACAGTTTAAATATGTTGAGTAGAAACTGAAAAAAAGTATTGAACATCTGGAGACCTATGTCAGTTTACTAGCTTTACTTAGAGCAGCTTGTATAAGTACAAAAACTGTTGGTGGTCAATTCATCTTGAGACCTTTTTTTTGCTTTGTTTTTGCTTTGGCTTTCTTGCTAGGTCTTTAACTCGCTCCTAAAATAAATCTAATTCATTCACGGAGGACCTTTCTGCTGAATGCATGTTTAACTTTCTTTGAAAGAAGGACAAATGTCCTTTTATTGAACGACAGAACTGCATGTTTGCATTAAAACAAGTCACTGAAAAAAATAAGAAAGCCTGACACAAAATGGCAGTTATGAGCATGTCTGACTGAAGATACAGTTAAGAGGTGTGAGTGGATGAGAGAGAGAGATAAAGGGAGAGAGAGAGGGAGAGTTAAAATTATCCACCCTAAAGCCAATCCCTCTCAAGCTGATAAGTGTGCTGAATGGACTAACCAGCTTGCGGACCTCAAACTTGCAGGCAGGTAAGAAACATTTGTTTTTCTTTCCTATAAAATCATTTCTTATTTCCTGTTAAGCAAGTCTCTGGATCTGGGAAACATTTATTTGAATGAATTGTAATTGCACTGCTAAAACTTGTTTCAGCAGTGGTTGTCTGGGACTCAGAAATCCTCCTAGTTTGTTTACAGTGACCCAGATGATGTAAATAATGCTCCGGCGGACTGAATGAGATGTCAGTATAATATGTTCAAATCAGCTGCCCTTTTAAGGGAAACTTCTTCATCTATTTGTTCAATATTGTTAGTAAAACATTTATTATGTAATGCACTCATAAGGATTTTCTCAAGTTGACAGTTGCCCATAAGCTGTGAGCTTATGTGCTATATGTATATAATGCATATTTAGCACAGTAAAGCAGCGATAATGATTTAATTGCACCTGGAAATACATCTGAACTTTCTCTAAAATAAAATAAAACACTGAACTTTTGGCGATCAAGGTAGTTTTGGAGAAAACACTGGCAAAAGGTGAATGCATTTGCGTTTTCGTGTACTTTTGATACAGGTCTTTTAATAACTGGATTCCGCGTAAGATAATCATAAACATGCGTTTATTGGCATTGAATCATTTTTATAAGGTGGGTTTCTTTTTTTTCCCTTGTTGGATTACCCAAACAGGAGCAATGTTTTGTTTTATTGTTGATATTATCTGGCTAATTCAACAAATATCCCCATCTCTACATGTGCAACACCATTGTATTCAATGCCTTTTCAGTAGATTTCTATGACATGCTGCTTAAATCTTCAGGTGTTTGACACCTCGTCGTTAAGCCTTCATGCTATCGCCCTATGTGTTTTAGCTCCCGTATTCACAAGTATTAACACATTTTGTGTAGTACTGACACTCAGAAAGACTGTACTGTAGCACATGTATTCATTTGAAATCCAATGTTATTGTATTTCTTCATTTTCCACCAGAATTCTTTCTCAGAATGTGCCTTAGTGTTAGCAAACAAACTGTAATGCTTGAGTTAATACCTTTGTTGCACTTAAAATGTTCAACCAACGTTACATTGGCAATATGGGTCAAACACACATGCATAGTATTTTGTTGTGGTGGCCCTAGCATCCTTTCTAGTTCCCTTTCTGTATATCCTACTGAGCTTTTGGCCCAATGGACGCAGAGCGGATGGACTTGGGGTCACCTGCAGTGCTGGGACCTTGCTCTGACTCCTCTTCATCAGTTGCAGCTAGGCCAGAGACAGCTTACAGGATACAAACAAAATATGACATCCATCACCCCTTACATCTGAAATCTTGACAAGTGTGGCAGCCAACCAATCATTTGCATAAAGGATGGTATCATTTCAAAGATTATTTCCAGTATTGTAGGTTCTACAACTGACCAAACTTTAAGCGCTACCATCAGTCATCAACATGCTTAGGATGAGTACTTTCTAATTCTGGGTTTGCAGAGTAAAATATGTGACTAATGCATGTTTAAGTGGCTGCTGCAACTTCACACCAAGGGCCTGTTGAACTAGAGCGCTTCACAAAACGATACAATGGATAAACACATCATGATTAGTCCCTTGTTGTGTCCAGAATGTGAAAGAAGCAAAACTCGGTGTCACTGTTAGTAAGCTGTTGACTTTTAACCCTTTTGGGATAACGACTCATTGAAGTCTCTCTGTTGAAATAGAAAGTGTGGACCTGTTGAGAAACCTGAGCTGCCTGCATTAAGCCAGCGTATTGTCACATTAGCGGCTACACTTCAACAGCATCACAAGTATTCCCAACCGGATTGGCGAGGGCTTCCCCAGGCAGGAAGGTCTGCGTCCTCACTGTGTAAACTCACGGCTGTCTTAACCTCAGGGTAAGGGCAGGGCGCTGACCTCAGCTACTGTAGCAGCAGGATTTAGCCTGAGTTCACTTATGCCAAGTGCACATTTGCAATAAAGCATCACTCCACAACCATGTACTTCCAGAGAAAAAGCTGAACTCTTACTGCTTTTTCTCAAAAAGCTGCTGTAGGCACAACATTTTAACTAGCAGTACCTTATTTATTACTTTAGATGAACTGATTTGTGTTCTGTGTATGTATGAAAATGGGAAAATGCATTTTTGATAATTAGAACGATCTAAGTTGTACATAAATCTTATTTTATATAATAGAACATTTATTTATGTTGGCTTTATAATTGCAAATGAGTGAATTGGGATCCTCTTGATAAAGCATGTATTAATATCCCGATGTTCTATTGCTTTTTAAATAAATAATAAAATGGTAATGGTTAAGCCGAGGTTTGGGTTACAGTCAGGTCTTGATGCTTTGCTTGTTTTATGTAACTTCAGACAGTTCTAGAGGATGGCAAAGCCAGGAGGTGAGGAGACATTTGAGAGTTTTTGATTACCAGTCAGAGAACTACTGTCTGCTGCTTCTGTTGCTTTTGTCTGTTCAGGCTAATGGTGGGTGAAGTGAAGTGAATGACAACACTTTGTGAAATCACAAAAGACCCAATTACTCACATCCAAATGTGCTAAAATAAGAAAGTGCAAAGGTGTAGTAAAAGCACTCACCAAATATGGCACTTAGCGGCTTGACAACAGAAGGCTGTTGACCCTCGTCTAGCTCTACACTGTGATTTACATTTAGTTGTGGCTGTGTAGCTTTTGGGCGAGATTGGGTTCCAAAAAATATGTAAATCGTCTTTGGCCTTTTTTCACTTTTCCTGCTATATACTGAATTTTCTAATTTATTCTTTTTTATAAGAAACGGATATTGTCATTCTTGATAGTGTTTGTTTGTCTTTCAAATGGTCATAAACTCTTATCGGAGATAGTGGAGATATGTTACAGTGTGTTAGATTTCTCTGGTACACAGAACACTTTTAAAATATATAGAATGCTTAGGTGCCAAAACACTGCGAAAAAAAGTAGAAGTAATAGCATTTATTCCGTATTATAGCCATGTTAGAACAAGGTGTGTTTAAGAAGTATTTCTACCAAAGGAGTACTGCACGTTTTATAACTTGAAATTAATTATAAACTACTGTTTTATTATGCTGGTAAACCGTGTTGGATCCATCATGTGATCATTTGTTTTAGCTTTTCTGACAATACTGAAATATGGAGGACAGCTATGTTAAACAGGCAATATGACACCAAGTCATAAATCATCACACTAATTTGTTGCATATGGACTTCTTAAATGAGGTCATATTTCATTGCCCTCTTAGCTTTGATGGACCGCACAGGGCCGTGGTAATTACCGACATGACAGAAGACGTTATGTAAGGGCATTTTTTTCATGGAAAAATGATTGAAGAGAGCTTTTCTGCCCTCACGACAAAAAATGTAGGCAATTAAACCGAAAACCAACCAAAAGTCTTCACCATTATTGGTCCTTTTGACAATCAATTGTCATAAAAATGATCACTTTTAAAAGATATTTAGAAAAATGCACTAAAACTAAAGATTCTCACAGCTATAATGCCCCCTAATTAAAGTGTGCACATCTAAAATTGTATTATTAAAAGTTCTCTCAAGCTAAAGTTCTCAGGATAAACGTACTTTAAATTGCATTTCCTCCAAACTTAACATTATATTCAGGAAATGTCCAATAATATAAATCCTTTTATAAAACATATCATACTGAAAAGTTATTTTTAAAACTCCTCATGATTAAAATCTTATTATGAAATGTCTTAATGGAAAAAGTCCTATGGCCACTAAAAGTCCTCCAAATTAAAATTATTTGTAATATAAAGTTCCCGCTGTAGAATAACAACCCATTAGTTCCTCATAACCAAGCATTTTTAAATCTTCAAATCATTTATGGAAAAAGGTCCTCTAATTTTAAAAGCCACCATATTTGAAAGGTCATTTTACAAACACAAAAAATCTCCAAATTAAAGACACACAAATTATGCTGTTCATAAATAAAATACTTTAAATTATTCTTTCCAAAAAGATTCGATGTAAATGTATGTAAATGTTGACATTTCTGCACTCAATTAGTTTATTTATAGAGAGTGCAGAGTGATGGTTTTATGTGAATAGAGAGACATATAAAACTGTTTGAGTGAAAACTACATATTTTGAACAACCCTAATGCCTCAGACCCATTCACACTCACATTTATTTGTAGAACATTTAATGATGAAAATCCTCATAATAGATAAAAGGATACTTTCAGTAGTTTCACCCGAAAAGAGTCTGAGTTCTGAAACAAGAGTGTGTTATACTGTTTCTCAGCAGTTCAGTTTTAATATAAGTAAGTTGGTTTAGGCCTGGAAGAAATCTCTTTGTATAAACATCACCTCAAAGTACACCCTGTAGCGAGTAAAACTCTAACACAGAAAATACCTGTCTATGCTGCCCCAGAACGCCTCGTTGGAGATTTTTCTTTTTCCATTTTTTTCTTCCTGGTCGTAGTGACGTAAGGGTCACAGTGACGTAACGGCTCCGCGGACTGGCCCAAATGGACCAATCCGTGGACTTCCTCACACACACACACTCACTCAGCCTTATCCTTTCTCAGCCGCGGCTCCGCGGATTTCTCAGCCTGAACTCAGTCTGAGACAGCGAGACACCGCGAAACTCAGCCTGAGCTCAGGCTGAGTTCAGGCTGAGTTTCGCGGTGTCTCTGGGTGTTTCTCAATGTCGAGGACGCTTCCTTGGTAGGACATGTCTTCCGAGTCAGGTCCTTCAGAGGCTAGGCAAGAATCCTTCCTGGCATTCGGAGAACGAAGAATGGAACAGGCTAGCAAGTGTGCAGGTGTGCGTCATATGAGAGGCCCCGCCTTATTGAGTGTGATTTGTTTGAAGCCTCATAACTGATTTGTGAAGATCAAAGATCTACTTGAGTAACTGTATTTTGTAAAATGATCATCTCTCCAGGACAGAACCGCTAAACTAACATAAAACGTTCTCCTTCTGTTTGCAGCCTTGAAAAAGGCTAAGCAGCCATAAGGAAATCATAGAATCACCATCACCAATCAATAATACAATGTGTATTCCAGGGGTGTAACGGTATACATATTCGTACCGAAATGATTCGGTATGGGCCCTTCGGTTCGGTCGGAAGTAATCTCAGGTAATCTCGCAGCGTTCAGTGTAATTTGCTCACATTGGGTTCAACGCGTCATAGAGCAACCAAGTCATTTCATTGGACGAGCAGCATACTATGAGAGCTGGTTACAGGGATGCGTTCAAATGTAGTCAGTAATTTGAGGAACTGTCGAAATGGCGAACGCAGATAAAGTTGAGCTCGAAAATCCTCCAGCATTATTGAAGTCTCCGGTTGGGAACATTTTGGTATCACAGTTACGTACAAGGATGACGGACAAAGACAGGTGGACCGAACCAAAGCTGTTTGTTGGCATTGTTCAACTAAAATTGGTTACGCGGCTGGCAATACATCAAAGTTGCACACTCATTTGAAAAGGCATCACCTGAACGTGAATATCATCGGTACCAAAAGAAAAAAGACTGAAGTGCAAACCAAACTCCCACTAGCATTTAAGCCTCCACCACTCGCAAAAAGTTCAGACCGAGCCAAAGCTATTACAAACGCCAAATATCGTTATGTTGCCATGTTAGCAAAGCGCTACCTGGCTGTATCTGCTACCTCTGTCCCTAGCGAGAGGGTGTTCTCCACAGCAGGAGACATTGTTAGTGCCAGCAGATCTGCCCTTTCGGCAAGCAATGTGGACAAGTTAATTTCTCTTAAAAAAACATGAAAATACAATGACAAGCAAGTCCTAATGTCAAGCTGGCTGCTTAGGTACTAGTACAGTACAGTTCAAATACAGATTATTTCAGTTCATCGAAATGCTGCCCCTTAATGTTTATTTTATTATATTTTGTATTTATTTGAGTGAATACATTATTATCAGTTTAATAATAATTAAAAAAAACAAAAAATATTTTATGTTTTGTGATCATTTTTTCTGCTGAACCGAAAACGTACCGAACCATGACCTAAAAACCGAGGTACGTACCGAACCGAAATGTTTGTGAACCGTTACACCCCTAGTGTATTCATATCACACTTGATGTCTGCAAACCTTTGTTACACATATTGGTGCACATTGTAGCATAAACCACAAATATCAACAAAAGAGGCAAAGTCAAAACAAGGTTCGTTTTGATTATTTATTTAGGTGCAAAACGCTCTAAGGTCTCATTCAAACCTTATAGTTCGCACTCTGGTGCTCACCAGACGAGAGTTTGTTACATTGTTTCATTTTTCCGAAGGTTCGGTTTGCGTTCACACGGGCAAAACTCAAACAGACTATAAACTTTAAACACAAGTCATGTGCACATTTACTACGCCACTGAACATACTTACATTTAAATATGTTCTGCCTGAATTCAGCCATTTTCCGCCAAAGGTTTTGGAAATTGGTCCATACGCAAAGCATTGTGGAGCTTTTAAGACGAAGTTTCCCGCAACAAAGGACTCAATCCTCGGTATAATTCCAAGGATCCTGTACATTGGAACAGTCCTTCGGCGGGATTCGATGACGTAGCATCCTTGAAATAGTGGCTCTGAGGGATCCTTCCTTGACATTGAGAAACACCCTCGCTGTCTCGCAGACCCCACGCAGCAACCAGGAAACGACACCAGTAATCCAGCTCACACTGTCCGCTCCTCGAGCCTCAAATGGCACAGCAGCGAGCCCCGCAACGTCCCGCCAACACGGCACCCAGACCCCACGCAGCATTCTCATCTGTTTGTCATTACTGGTGTCATTTTCTGGTTGCTAGCAAACGCCATTGTAACACATAAACACTGATGTTCCGCTGTAACGGTGGTGGACTCATCAGAACAGAGTGGGCGAGCTGACCAATCAGAGCACAGTGGGCTCATAGGGAGGGGGGGGCAGGAGCTCCAACAAGGCGTGTAGGACAGAGAGTGAATACACATACTATACAGAGATGCTGTATGAGAAACCAATGTGAGTTTGGAACATTGAACAATGTAAATCTATTCTAGTAGACCTCAACAATGGAATTATGATCAGTAAAAATCGCCATGTCACGGTACCTTTAAAATGAAGTTGTGCTAAAGGTTAACTCAGAACTTTTTCTTTGGTTTTTCTTTTTAAAGAAGCTTATCTTAAAAATATGTATGACCTTTTCCAAAAGAAAAGTGTTTTCTGGTCAATTATAATCAATTATAATTGAGGTTTTCGTACATTTTATCACATAAATCCACGTCGACAGTATGAATTTTCTAAAATCTGCTTAAAGGAATACAAAATGAATTGTAAGCCGCTAAATTGATCCGAAATTGTGAAAAGATTAACAAATATATTCAACAACTTCTACGAAATTAATCAAATGTATTCTTGTTCCCTGAACAACACTCCTTAATTGCCTAGGTGAGATTAATGTCCATCTACTGTAGGTGTTAAAACGCTCTCCCATAGTCTTTAAAGAAATGAATACTGTTAGTTCTGACACAGTGTCCTCGAGGGGCCGATGGTTTTAGTGTCACGTTGAGACTGACATGACTCACCATCAAGCCGGGTCACCTGACAAGGGGGAGGGAAGATTGACTCATGTGATGTGATGCGAGAGGGAAAAGGTGAGGTCAGGGTAAGAACAGGAGGAGGGGGAGGAGGAGGCCGCGCTGTTGGACGTATACATCCATTCATCCTGGATAATTGATCCGTGTGAGGGGGCTGCGATTGGCTTTGAAAACTGAACCATGTCCGGACACTGTACTCTATATGTCAACTTGGATAAGCTCAAACAAAAGCAAGCAGGAGTTGGAAATTATTATTATTTTACCTTAAGTTTATTAAGGATTCAAAGGTGCATGCAAGATATCTTAGTTTTGGCTCCTCAAACATTGCAACATACAACATACTTCACATAAAAATAAATAGTATAGTGCAATCAAATATTACAAGATACTTAATGGAACAAGTAAGTTGCAGGAATAGGAAAAATATCAAATAAGATGTAATAAGATAAACAGGATATAAAATGAAATATATAATTATGTGGATATCTCTTTATAGTATAAACAGATGATATAGAAAGCTAAATAATTATAATTATAGTAATCATTTAAAAAGCTGAATAGTCATGCAATCTGAACATTATTCAATGTTTAAAAACAAGATATGTGTTGTTGTTTTTGTTGGTTGCTTCATAATGATCAGCGGCTGCTGCATGTCACGCACATGTTCTTCTTCTGCAGTGACACGTGTGACAACAATGACCTTTTGAGTGGGGGCCATGTTGCTCTAGCCGAACAAAGACCCTGCAGTCAATCCTTCGTTAAATAGCACTAAATCCAACCAATCCTTTTAGTCCGTCATCCTTGAGAGGAGGGGGTAAGGCTCAATGTATTCCTGTGGTCAGCTCTGCCTCTGCTTAGGTCAACATCCCACTGCTTAGTCCCTCTTACTTTTGGTCAACATTTAAAACAGATATCAAGATAATATTAGAGAAACTGACATTAAATAAATATAAACACCAAAAGGGTTTGAAACAACCAAAAAGGTCTGATAGGCTATTGTTCTCACTGCCCAGGAGAAAAAGCTATTAACATTATTTATATAGTGTCCTACTATCATGACCCATATATGTTTTGTATTGAATAAACACAAACCATATGGTCCACTAATGTTGTCCTTAAGTACCAGACAGCAGGGTTCACTGTCAGATTAAGGCTTTCATCTGTTGCGCTTGCGTTGCATTGAACACCTTATTAAACTGCACTCATTGAACCAACTTGTTGTGTTTAGGGTGGATAAGAAAGGTCAATCAATGTTTGTTTGATTCTGCGATTTTAATAGTGATTATCTTATATTTATGCAACATAACAACCACATTCCTTCAATTATTTAAATCCCAAATGAAGAGTAATCAGTTGGTCTATTTATTAAATGAGAAATTTAAAGTCATTTAAATTAAAAAAGATTTAAGTCATGTTATCTTGGTAAGATTGTCAAGGAAAATAAGCAGACACTCCAAGACTGGCAACTTCCCATGACATATTTTAGCACAGAATAAAATCTCAATATTTAATTTGACACTTTCTTTCTGTACAGATTAAACAAACAAGGTATCACACGTGCTTTGTCAATATAAGGGGGGCCTGTAGGTGGATTTTTCACCTTTTCACACAGTCAGGTTAGCTGTTTCCCATTGTTCCCATTGTTGAGAAGCGATGCACTTGGTGTTAGGATGTGTAGATTATGACCTGAGAGTGAACGGTACCTGTGTGTTCTTCTTATTGGCTTTGCATCTTGTTCTCTGGCTGACCCTACATGCAAAACTTGCCATATGCTTTAAAACAGATGGGATGTTTAGTTACTTTTAAGCTGGAAAAATGTAATAACATTGGTTGTGCTCACTTGTAATAGATAGTATTGGTGTCTTCAATAGCTGTCGTTCCTTACATTTTCAAAAATGGTGGTTATTGCGCATGCCTAATAACCTCAGCATCCCTGGTTTGAATTCGGCCTGTGGTCATCTTTGTCCAGGTCATGGCCCTCTCTCTTGCTTTCCCATTTCTACACTGTCTTCTGTCAAATAAAGACTAAAATAATAGTAAAATATAATGTTCCCCCTTAAAAATGTGAATTGACAGTCATGATCGAATACATGATTTCCTTGACCACTTACAATGAAATTGACGTTCCACTGACACATTTATAATAGCTTATACTGATATTGTCAAGAAAACTTCTGAAATTAGGCAGAATGGTGTGATTATTTAGGGTTTTTTGACTGTATATGTGGAGCAGATGAGAAATAGTACTTGCCAGATGGGGACTTGCAAGTGGGAAAAGTTGAACCGAACAATATTCTGTTATTGTTAGGTAAATATGACATATTCATAGGAAGTGTCTTGAACTCCTCATACAGTGGTTAAACGACCCAGCTATGTACAACTTCTGGATATTTAGTTTTGGTTCTTGGTTTCTTATCATGCGTTATCATCCGTCTGAGTTTGTCCTTCCCATTTTACACTCTCCCTTACTGTAATGTCTAAAAATAACCAATAAACATGCTGACCCCAGGCTCTGGCGCTGATTCATAGGGCCCTGATGTGACTGCCCACTCACCAATGTTTTAAATGAAGCAAGCTTTTATTACGTGAACTGCTAAGCATGATTAATCGGCCATAATCTCATTACACTGTAGCCTGTTTATTGCCCGACCCACTACTGACCCTCCCCTTAATGTGGTCTTCCTGCCTGTTATCGTCACTGAGCATAGTCTGCCAGGTCAGTTCAGGAAGGAAATGCTGACGGAGTGAAGGAGTGATTTCATAATTGGAGTTGAGTTGTTATTGATGTAGATCAGCTCTCACTTACGCACTTACCTGTTTTATATCTGATTATATTTGTATCTATCTATAATTCGTCATGACCCAAATTCCCTTTAATCAATTGTCATTGTCTACCTCAAGTTTCAATCATCAAATGAAAGACAGCCACATCTTGACTAGTTTATCTAATGTTATCTCTAGTTGTTGTTTTTGTATGTTCTTATTGGTGGCAATGTAAATGATAGATGGTTCAAAACAATCAGCAATATACTCCAACATTTTAACCAACCAAAGTTTGACTAAGCCATTTATGCTATATTAGATCATAGTTTTCTTATCTGAGTTTAATCGATTTTCTGTCCCACAGGTAAGAGCACCCTAGGATCTGATGGGCGGTTAGAAGCCGAAGTTAAAGGGGTTACTCTTGGCTGTCGGACACAGAGGTTTCAAAAGGGATCACCTGGCTGGCGCCCAACACCTCTTTCCAAAAACAGCAGGACCTATCAAGATACATCGGTCCAGCTTTCACGGCTTGTAAACTTACCATGGAGCCAACAAATCTTGGGTAATACTGCATTGTTGTAGGCAAACAGCTTATGGGTTTGGCATCACCCTTTGTGCGGTTTCAGAATACTACCATTTGAGTTTGTTTGCTTGACTTCTAAAATACATTTGGGGAGTAAGCCTGGGAGGAGATTTCATCAGTGATTTTAGGGTTGACATGAATTGCCCAACCATCTTTCAATCCAACGTTAATGACCTCCATTCATGGTGTTCTTCAAAACACAGCTAAGGCGGGGGAGGATTGTCTTTTGTCAAGGAATAAATTGGACTCAGGCCGAAAATGGCCAGAGACGTGAGTCCTCTGAGCCTCAGGCCTCTGTCTGCAAGACACCAGAAATGGCTTGGACCTTCTCTGGGGTGTATCCTCCCCTTCTTTCCTCGACGTCTTCTAATTGTCTACTACTTTCTGTCATGTGCAGTAGCAGCAACAGGAAGTTTGCCTGGTATAGAGTATGACTATGGGATTAGCCCCAAATTTGTCTGCACCCCAATTCCCCCAGAAGCAGACCCCAGCTGTTACTCCCCACCCAGTGTTCCCCATGGGCCAAGCAATAACGGCAACACTAATGGTCACAATGGCAGCAGCCGGCGAGGCATGATGTCTGACGAGGCCAAAGCCACCATCTTGCACCTGCGTGAGAGCTTAGTGAGGCAAAAGGAGACCATCCTGGACCAGCGAGAGACCATCAGGGAGCTGACCGCCAAGCTCACCTTGTGCGAGAGTTTTGGTGGTCACCATGGCACAGATCACCATGAAAACCGTCACGACAACCATCACGATACTCATGACACCGATCATGATGACCACCATGATGATCACCATGGGCCTCACAGCACCCACCACACACCTTCATCGCCACACCATGGGACGTATCACCCTAGTGATCACCACTACCCCCATGGCAGATCAGACCCGCACAGATCAGACCCCCACAGCAGGAAGGGTACGTCATATGGAAAACACAGCTCCTTCTCCCCTGAACAGACGGGCAAGACACTGCAGACATTGAAGGAAAGACTTGAAAGTTTGCAGGTGAGTGCAAAGATCTGAAATGCATGCTTTGCAATTCAAAGAGGTATTTTTTGCATCACAGGTAGGACATACACACAGAAATGAGTTAGCTACCTTTTGGATAGTCAGGTTTATATATATATATATATATATATATATAAGGTTGCCTCTTGTGTAGAGTTTTAAAGTTTTCGATTCTGTTTACAATGTCAACCATAAGTAAATAAATGGGTGCCATCTGCAAACAAAACAAACTTTAGCATTATAGACATGTCGCTAATCTTAACATATTAACAAAAAAAAGTACTTTGGACCCCTTAAGTAATGGGGAACGAAGAGTTGAATCAGTTAAAAAGTTAATCAACTACATAGGCATAGGTTTGCAGCAAGGTCAAGTTTATTCTTATTTATTTATGTATTTTTGATTAACCTTACGTTGGTGCTCCAGGGTTCTGCTCTTTCTCAAGTTGCTTCCTACAGAAGTTGTTAAATATATTTTTTTTAATTAGTCAAATAGTTTTTTCCCTTAACTATACAAAAATGCTGAAGGGCTAGCAAGGCACAGCGATCTTTCCTATCTAAAAGTATTCATATGGTTGTAATTAAAGCCGTGATGCTTCAGGTGAAAAGGGTAAACATTCTGTGAGAGCTCCGGAAGGAAGACTTACTCCACCTGCGCTATACAAACATGTTTGAGATGCTTGGTAATTTGTAAGCCAGGAGAGGCTGAGAAGTCTGCAGGGAAGCCTATCAAAGGTTTGACTTAATTGGGGTCATATCTTGCGTCATTAAGGGTCAAAGGCTCAGTTGCTGAATAAGCTGTTAGTGCCTGCTGCTGCCAAAATACTGTAAAGAGGAAGTGTTTCATCAAGGCATGGTAACCCATTGGATACTGTTAGAGTACAATGCATTCAATTTGTTGGTGGTATAGTCTTTAAATTGTTAGTTTGACTTTAAGTGGATAATCTATAGTTTTGGAAAAATCTAACATTTTTAGTAAGATTGAGAAGTTGGGGGAAAACCTCTGAAACACACATGAAGACCAATCCATGATAGTCATTGTCAGACCACCAAAGAAAATATAACAGCTGTTTGTCTGTTGTCTCTGAGCCATGTTCTCCCATAAGACTTCCGACTCTTGATCTCCCTGCTGGATATCAGTAGCAAGAACTCAAACAGGAGACTAATCTAAATTAATTAGCCCTCATCCCTGACTTTATCCAACTATCACGTGTTGGAGTGAGACCAGTAAAGCTCAGAAAAGGAATAGTGAAGGTTCTGAGAAATTGTTATCTCTACATGAACTTACTGTTGATTCATCCTTGTTCATTCGCATAAGGTTAAGTATTTGTTTTTGTTGGCAAAGCCAGGCTAAGTAAGTTAATTTTAAGTCGTTTTAAATGGTCACAGGCCAAAACCACTGTTTCAGACATCTAAAAAACGTTTACAGACAGAAGAACTTTAGTAGCTGTTTCCATTTCTCTCTAAGAATTGGTATTTTTTATTGTAAACATCGCACAGTTTACAAAAGAAAGTGGTACATTTTCAATAATTTTTTTGTTTCAGCACCTATAACAAGGGACGCATGTGGTTCTGTCTTGCTTAGTTTACAACATTGAATGATGCTGGTGGCATACAGCGAGACTAAACCCCTACTGCCCGCTGGCCTGTGAAATCCATGTTATCAGTGCAAGTGGTCTCATGGAAAGTGTTGCCAGAAATCCCCTTCAATCTTCCTGAGAAGGTGTGAGACAAAACAGAAGCTGAGCCAAGATTTAGCTTTCGTCACTCCCCCCTCTAACAGGATGTCTACACCTCTAGCCTCTGGCTACGCGCCGAAGGGCGCTAGCCAACCTCCCCTTCAATTAGTTTCATCCTGCCTGACGAGGCTTTTAATCATTGCGTGCGCTGGCAGGGAACAAAGCCGGATTCGTTGGTGATGAAGACAAGGATGAGCAAAGGAGAAGAGGGAGGGACAGACACTATTTTCCTGCAAGTTATTTCATATTTCTACTTTCAAATGCAAATAACTCAATTTATTGCAAACATATGTTCTTCTTTATTTCCTTCAAACTGAGAGCTTGTCAAATATGCCAATTATTGAAGCATGAGAGTTTATCCTTCACCTTGGAAAATAGTGGTAAACAAAACAATTACAGCTCATCGTCCTCTACCTTTCTTTTGTATCCAACATTTTCATCAGCATATCATGTTTGCTCAGTTGTCTTGTCACGTGTAGGATATCTACATTGTGGCTTGAAATTCAACAATAAGAGTTCAAATTCCAAGAATAACTTTGTCAAATGTACAATGTTTGTGTTCAGACCAAGATGTTGTGTTCTGTATGTGACAGTGGTCTGTTTAATAAGGTATTTCCACTGATACATTATCTTCTTCTCTTGTTACTTCCTTAGAGAAAGCTCATATTAATGATGTTAAAGAGGGAGGGGAGGATTTGATCTATGGTGGAAGCTTTCCTTATCACTCTCTTGCAATATTTAAAAAACACTGACTTTTAATGTGAAACTGCTTTACTTTAGTTTTATAATAACGTGGTCAAAATGTTTCTGATATCAGAAGACCTCTGTGGATAATTTAGCCCCTACTATAAACGAATAACAAAAGAAGGAATCCTAACTGGGACAATCTGACTGCAATTAGAGCCATAGTGGAGATCTTCACCTGCGTCCAGCATGTCTTTGCATCATGATACAACTATTGACGTGAGTGACATAGGACATCAAACAAACAAAGTTAAAAGACATTACTGCTGTATATTCCTGTGGTAGAAATTGTATTTTGCATTAAATAAATCCCCCAATTCTGGGGGGTTTACAGCTGAGTAAGAAAGTAGAATTTGATTCGAAATACATCAGATTTGGGGCCTTTTTGCATCCACTGTATGTAGAGTCAGATATTCTGACTTATGTGTTTATACTTCTGCAGACCAGGAACTCCTCCAGCTCCTACTCCAGCTCCCTGAGAGAACTCCTCCAGCGGAAGATCACCGCCCTGGAAGAGCAGCTGCACAGCTACTACAGGGATCACCATGACGATCGCCATGATGACCACCACGACGACAATCACGGCAGCAGCCACACCGAAGACCACCATGATGACCATCATGGTGTCACTGGTCACCATGGAACTGGTCACAATGACAACCACCACGATGACCACCAAGGCCCTGGTCCCCGTAATGACCACCACGATGAACACCATGGTACTGGTCACCGTGACGACAACCACAATGACCACCGTGGGACTGGTCCTCGTGATAACCACCATGACGACCACCACAATGACAACCGTGGGACTGGTCCCCGTGATAACCACCATGATGACCGCCATGGTACTGGTCACTCTGACGGCTACCACGGCAGCCATCATTACAACCAACATGGTAGCCACAGGAACAGTCCTCGCACTGGTCCCCATTATCGCCATAACAACCACAACAACAGGCGATCGAACAATCGGCAGCCTGGGAACTATGGCTCCCATCGCAGCACCCACCATGGTGACCACCATAATGACCAATATAATGATCACCACAATGATCACCACGGACCTGGTTACCACGATGATTTCCACGATGATTACCACGATGATCACCATGACTATCATCGCGGACCTGGTTACCACGATGACCACCACACGCCTGGTTACCACGATGACCATCATGAGTATCACCACGGACCTGGTTACCACCACGATGATCACCATGAGGATCTCCATGGCACCAACCATCACGACGACCATTATGATACTGATCATAACCCTCCGCAGTTGCCCTCCAGCAGCAAAGAGACAACTCTGCGGGGCGCAGGCCACAGCAAGCTGGAGGCAGTGCTCAACAAACTACACCATGGCAACACTGATCTTGGTACACACACGCACACACACACTGTACAGTTTAGGCTCTGTTTTAGTCATTGCTTGATAAATATAAATAGTAAGACAAGTATACTGTATAGTCGATGAGAACTGTGTAACGAAACTGCTATAGAAATCTGCCTGTAGCGGTTACTTCATGAAACAGATGTTCAAATTAAACCAAGTGCTGGTAGGAGAAAGGTACATGTAGTCCTAACTGGATCTAAATGTTGCACCTTCTGTCTCACCAGGAAATAGCAAAAAGCTAAAGACCCCCAGCGCTTTCATGCTCGACTTTCCCATGAAGACAAACTACATGTATGCTAGGATGAAGCGTGCGGTGGTCAACGAAGTCTTCGCCATGACCATCTGCCTGTGGCTGAAGGCAGGAGAAGGGCCTGGCCTCGGTACTCCCATCTCCTACGCTGTGCCTGGACAAGCCAACGAGCTTGTGCTCATCAAATGGGGCACCAACCCAATGGAGTTGCTAATCAACGACAAGGTAAAAGCAACAACATATAAATCCTGAACAGTTGGAAGGACAGAAAATGTTGAGAACCCTACACTTAGAAACTCTTTGTAACTTCTAACATTACATTCCAAAACAACAAAGTGCAATAAGCCACAAAGATAAAAACTCAGAACAACAAGAAAATGCACTCATATTTGCTGGGGCATTTGTTTCAAATGGGCTTTGTTGGATGGTTCGGTTTAATACCTAAGGTAATAGTGAAACAGATGAGGTTTCCGTTTGCGATGGAGGATATGTAGACTTTCTGTGCTCCTGATGTCAGTGGGGAGCTTGTGCCCCCATTTTGGAGCCAGGATAGCAATCAGGCGTATTTTAGTTGAGGGGTACCTGGGTCTCTCTCGCAGTGAGGGAGTAGCGGGCCGATTGGCTGAATATTGGAGCGAAGTGCATGTGGTTGAGTGTAGGGCAGGGGTGTCAAACTCAAGGCCCGGGGGCCAAATCCGGCCTGTGACTTCATTTTCTGTGGCCCCACAAGAGCTTGGAATATAATATGTTTATTATACGGTTACAGGCCAATTTACATGTCCCACAATGCATCTCAAATTTTACTCAAAATTTGACTTTTCTTTCTTCAAAATATGCCTTTTTTTCTTAGTCGTTGCCTTTTTCTCAGAATTTGCCTTTTTTTCAAAATGTTACTTTTTTTTCAAAATGTCACTTTTTTCAAATCATTTTGTGACATTCTCAGTGAAAAGACTTGCAATTATTTACCCTAGACTTCTTCTTTCAGACGTAGTTAATTATGAAGTTATTACCCTATCCGAAAATAATCCAATGCAGAGGCAATAATGTAATATAATACGTTATTTTATATATATTAAATATTTATATATGTATTTTTACATAGTCTTAAAGTTACAACCGGCACTTTGAATGCAACCATAATGTTAATTTGGCCCGCGATGAAATTGAGTTTGACACCCCTGGTGTCGGGTTTAACTGCATGTAGGAAGGACTGGATCCCTTCACAGCACGGTATGCCAGTACCAGTGACTTGAAGCAGATTCGGGCAGCCAGTGGTAGCCATTGAAGGAAGCGGAGAAGCATTGTAGCAAATTAAAGTTCACGCCTGTTTGTGGCGGGTGGTCCCTAATGATTCTGCTAGAGAAAACACTGGTGCTGCATTTTTTTTTCTAACCCTAAAAGGCAGGTCATGGGCATCGTCAGGTTCGCTAGTGCAGGTGGCACCGGCGGCTGTGTTGAAGCCTCTTCAGGCTCCGCATCGGCAGGCCTCTCCCTCGTGTGGAGCTGTCAAACTCGACCCTAACGCCGCTTACAGCCGGCCAACTAAAAGTTGTTCCGTTCACGTTGTCATTTTTAGACTCCTTCGCTTCTTTGCTGGTGAATACAAAAGCTGCGAGGCATGGCTTTTTCGTTTCGCCATTTTTTTTATTACAAAGCCAGAGTTAAAAAAATACCAATAATGAACATTTCAAATACACCGCCGGCATCGCCACCGTAAATCATAGCAACGTAAGTAGCGTAAAGAATGCAGCGCCGCCACGTACAGATGGCAACACCCAGAAATATTCACAAATATAAAGCAAATATTCAGAAACTGTAATGAACAATGACTATTATTTATTTGAAGAACTTTTATTTACAGAAACTCAACATTTCTAATCTGTGTGACACAAATATGCATGATTTTTTTGGGCTCCCCCTATTTATCTCAAAGTCAGCCTTCAGGGGAGCTCCCCCCCTCTTTAGGGGAGCCAAGCTCCCCCTGGCTCCCCCCCATTTTGAACAGTGGTCAACAGTATCCATACAAAATTCCCGCAGTGCCATGTTGTACATGGTGAACTTGCGCTGTGTATAAAGGGAAGTATCACAATTAGGCCCTGTATGAATATCTTGCTAAAAGAAGCCTACATGAAAGAATTATAACATGACATGGGTTGTAATGGAGTTTTCTAAAAGCTGTAAGTGTAGATTTCTTTCATTAAAGAAAAAAGCGCAAATATGTTACTTTTATTTGTACATTCAACATGCAGTGTGAATCAGCCATAGGTTTTATGGTGAATTCTGTTTTTTGATTATTCAATATCCATTATTTTAAGGGATGGTGAGGTTCAGACTGTTCATAACATATAAGAGAGAGAGATGAGAAATTACACAGAATTTAAATGTTGAAACACATTTTATAATAAATGTTTTCACCAATATTGAATCCATCTGATACTTTAGAGGCAAAAAATATTCAATTTCCAATTAATATGATTTTATAAAAAAATAACATTTGACCCGTTTACCTGACTTTTTACAAACCTACAGTACAAACTAAAGTTAACTCAATTATGAAATTCTTCTATTGGGCTTTTTATCTTTTATTCCCGGATAAGCTGATATCGGAGGACAGCTTTTTTTTTCTTCCTTGCCCTAGTTCTGTTTGCTGTGCTAAACAAACAAATCAGCAAAGCAATTAATCTGATTACTGTAATTGATTGGCCTAATTCTCTGTAGGAGTGACATTACAAGGAGGGATAGACTGTCATGTTTGCTTCCCAATCAGATAAATGACACAATATGCAGATTAATCTCTGTCTGCAATTGATTGTAATAGTTAATGAGGATGAACAGCGAAGATGAAGAGTTTTTTTATGGGGCTCATCCAATAAAGGTTCGTCATGGAAATTAGTTTACACAATGATTTAGTGATGTTTACCAAAAGACTCCTACAGATGGAAGAGGAGGAACGTTCCCTGTCCTCACCTTTAATGGCATGTTGGTCTCTGTTTACCTGTGTTTTTAGGCAGTGACGTTGCCCATAAGCATGACGGATGGGAAATGGCATCATTTATGCGTAACGTGGACGACACGAGATGGTGTCTGGGAGGCCTACCAGGACGGGGTGAAGAAAGGCTCGGGGCAAAACCTGTCAGGCTGGCAACCCATCAAATCAGGGGGGACCTTCATCCTGGGCCAGGAGCAGGTAATACATACGGTATGCTTTTCTAGAAGAGATCCAGTATGTACAAACACAGCTGAATCTTTTTTACCTTTTCTTTTTATGACCTTGTATTGCCTATACACACAGATGGCAGGGGGGGTTTGAGCATAGACTGTATGTATAAAGGGTTTGAGTCAATAATTTGCACTTCAATATGAATACTTTCTTAAAAAACGTTAGAATTCTGCATTAGTATTCTTCTAACCCAAAAAGCAAGTTTCTTCTACTGGAAAAAGGTCTATTTTTCTTTATCTTTTGCATTACGAATGAAGGCATCGGCCAATCACGTTGCACATTGCGGATGTTGTTTTAACAAAACATTAATTATAGTATTGTAGGATAGTGTTATAATTTGATTACTTTATGATAACACACTGTGTGTTGTCAGGCAAAAACTGAACATGTTAATCTTGTTTTCAACCTTGACAAAGGCAGCTCATGCCAGCTCCACAATATCCATTCCTATACCTTTGACAAAAAATCCCTAGATATTTACTATGGCTAACTCTTTACCAAAGAGAACTCATGAATCCATCATTTATTTGTTCACAAATCTATTGCAGCCTTTTTTATCAAACAAATGTTGCAGTGGCTACAAATTCACATTGCTAATCATTAGTTTGGATGAAATATTTGCAGGCAAGTATTTTCAGGTTGATATGTATTACTTCCGTAGTGTGTAAAGACCTTGTAGCTCATTAGACAAATTAGTCAAACAATTTTGACTCAGGATTCAGTTGATCCAACATTTTCAATCTTGACCTGCTCCTTGCTTCTCCTCACAGGACACGATGGGAGGCCGCTTTGACGTCACTCAATCCTTCATGGGAGGGATGTCTGATCTCCAGTTCTGGTCCAGAGTTTTGACGTCTAATGAGATCCACACCCAGGCGACCTGCGCAGGGCACCTAGTTGGTGATGTGATGTCCTGGTCCGAGGAATCAGTGGAGCTTCACGGAGGGCTCGCCAAGCTCCCCTTTGAACCCTGCCATTAACGACTATCACTGGACCCCAACACAGAGAGATAGCATCATCATCCTGACATTTTCGGTTTCATGCCCATGCCACATATTTGAGTGGGAAAATGTTATTTTGTCATGGATCGAAGATGGGGGAATGATTTTTCTCCTTGCTTGCAAGCTGAGCCTTGGGCAAGAGGCAGAGCCGGAGGAGTTATTTTGCTTGTCCTATATATGTTTGCCATTCCTGTCCGATCTTTCTGCCTTCTTTGAAAGCTCCAAAGTGCGCAGGGCTTTGCCGGCAGTGTGGTCATGACTATAGGTGCTCTGAAGGATCCAGAACACATAATAGGATTGCATTCCATCAGAACAGGTCCAAAGGTTTCTTGTGGCCATCGGCTCACCCGCACTAGCTTGGTTTCTTTTTTGCTATGTGAGCAACACAGACTGTACAAGAGGTGAAAGAGTGGCTTAAGGGCACAGGATACAAATAAAGCCACACTGAGAGATGATAGGTGATAATTCATACACGTTCCTCGAGTACTGACATCCAATATCTGCTCAATGATTTGTGGAGAAAAAAGAGAAATGCTGTTGCAGGACTTTTTTACAATCGTCAAACTACGTAAGCTTCTGTACTATTTTGATATTGCACGTTGAGATGTTGGCGGATTGTTTTTTATTAGTATTTCATATTGAAAACTTAAAAAAAAAAAAAGGTCTTTCATTTGTTACGTGTGCTCCAATATTGCAGTACTGAGTATGATGTTTTAAACTTTAAGGGGGAAAAAAAGATCACTGTCTGTAAGTGGATCTATGTCTCCGTTACATAAGAGCACTAGGCTCAATGTCAGACATGACATGGTGTGACCAGGACTCACATGACCGCACCAACTCAAATGTCCCTTAAGATGTCACCGCGGTAATTCTGTTGTCCCCGTGGCTACCGGTGGCTTACAGCAGGATTTACACGTGGACAACCTTTCTGATCCTGCCTATTTCCGACCAGCTCATGGCAGCCACACACACACACACACACTCGCAAAAGCTCAGAAAAAATAAAGAGGTGAAAGGAGACATTATGGATCTCTGTTTGTAGCTGCAACTTCAAAAGGAATTAACAAAAGAGGTTTTTGTACATGTAAATTATATCAGATAATCTGTTTTTAATTATTAAAATAATTTATTTTGGCATTCCTCACATTGTAAATAAGTACATAGCACTTTATTAAGGCAGTGTTAACCCTGTGGTTATTTTAAGGCACATTTCTGGGAGTTTATTATGTGTTTATCATCCTATTTTCTCTGAGTTAAACTCAGAGAGTATGAGCTCTCTTTATTGATAGTAAAAAGGGGTATCTGTTGTTGCCATGGTAATAGAATCTCTCAGCATCAGGTCCACATCATCGCACACAGCTGTACATATCTGCGAAATGTTTTCTTCCACTGTAATGCCAAGACGAGCAGCACTTTAAAACCTTGCTCCTGTTTTTGTTCTACAGACTTCAGTTTATACACCTCCTGCTTCAACTGTGTAGTTTGTAGGCTGCTTTTTAACAAATGACATTTACAAATAAGATGTACAACTTTATGCATAAAGACTTGCTGATTCTCGCCTTTGGTGTAAACTTGAATGTCAATTAGGTTTATTTTTTTGTTATGTTTATTTTTGTGTCTTTGGCTGTAAATATTCAAAGTATTACAGTGTGTTCAGTCAACACTCCCTCCCTCATGTTTAAGCCAAAACTATAAACTTAATTGTAAAACTTGAAAGAATAAATAATATGCGCTGTAAATAATGTCAAATACTTGTAAAAATGTCAGGATTTTGAATAAAATATTTCAAATATTTCTGAATTGGAAACGGTCTACAAACTAATTTCTTTTTCAAGTGTTGCACTGACAATATCAAGTGGCAATTCTGGTAAACACAGCCATGATTAAAAACCAAAATAAGTGCCACTCCAGGTGATAAGTGTAAAGGTAAATATAAATGTATCAGTATAACATCTTCGAATTAAAGTATTTGTCGCTTCTATTGGCTATAAACCAACACATTGTAATATATAGGCTAAGAGGCTGGACAAGTCTAAGCGGTTAACCAATCCCAACAACGCTGGCCAGCGTGAAAAAAGCATATGGTGAAAAGAGGTGGAGGCAGTATAAGGAAAATACAGGACTTTTTGAACATTAAAGGAGGGGTAGGTAAGTTTGAGAAACCGGCTCGAGATACACTTTTTGTTATATTCCATGGAATGCTCTTAATATCCTGATAGCAATGCATATTCTAAGTGCTTTGAAAAAAAATCCATACAAAAAATTCATCTGTGGAAGCCGTAATAATGTAATGTAAAAACTACGACCAATTATTTTAGCCGGGCCGGCTAAAATAGCTGGTTGGCCGACCTGTCTGTCAGCCTTCAATCTCGTGCACACACACCCACACACACACACACTCGTGCAGTCATTGCGTGCCGTCATTGGGCGTGTTTCCCGTCAGCTGTTGCTCAGTCGCCAGCAGCAGCAGCAGCAGCAGCCGCTGCAGGGCAGTTTCACCATGGCAGAGTTTTCTTCAACATCGTCTACTGGTCGCAAAAGAAAGACTGTAATGGAGCAAATTATGAAGAAAAATAAAGTGGAAACTAGGAGAAGTCAAACCAGAGTCAATATCGGAGTTGCTTTTCAACTATGGCGACTATTTACGGAGCACACCGAGCTGATATGTAACGTTACCGGCGCAGCCTGCTCTCGCCAGCCAGACGTAACATTTGTAATACATTTTCACAAAACAAACATGCTAGCTTCAAAAATATAAGCACTGACAATAACTGTGTTATACATTTGTTTTACATTCATTATCATGATCTTGTGCACGTTCATGTGTGTTGGAGGAGGTGCTCTGTAGGAAGTCTGAAGGAAGGGGCGGATTCTTTTCGGGTTGTGTACTTTGGAATTTTTGTGCACCCGAGGCGGTTTCTCAAACTTACCTACTGCTCCTTTAAAGGTCCCCTATCATACTGTTTTTCATCAATATATTATAGGTCTCGGATATATACGAAACATGTCTCTGAAGTGTTTGGCTCGAAATACCAAACAGATCATGCATTGTAGCATCCCATAATCCCCTCTGTTTCAGCCCTGTTTCAAAAGTGCGGATTCTCTGTCTTTTACTTTAGATGAAAATAAGGTGCCACTCCCCACGCCCCTCTGAGAGATATTTGGTTAAAATAAACCACAATGGAGCTCTAGGAGGAGATTCAGGTGATAAGGTAGGGGGGGGTTACCTTGGTTACACAAGCCAACACATTTTTATGACATCATAAAGTGGCCAACATCTGATCAGCTCATTTTCAGACAGGTTTTTATATAAATCGATCAGGAGAAAAAGAGAGAGAATCTTTTTCCCTGAAACTTTCAGAGTCTCTTTACACAGAGGGGACACATGGTTATGTATAAAAGACGTGAAAAAGTGGATTTTGCGTAATAGGTGACCTTTAAAGCATGTAAACATGTCACAGTAGAGGCACATAATACAAAGATGAACCTGAAAATGAGCATCATAGGGCCCCTTTAAATAATCAGCAACGTGATGGAAGGACTTCCATGGTAGAGAGTTAAACTGAACATCAGCTGCTGAACTCTTCAGTTGTTTGGTTATCAGACAGTTGTGCTTTGCATATGGCTGCAGTGCAACCAGTACTATCATGTGAGATCATTTTACATCAGGAACACTGGGCTGTTCTTTTGTTCCTGCTTCTGAGCAACAAAGGCTTGGAGGTATTAAAAGAACATAAGAGAAACTGTTAACCCGGAGCTATTGTGCATAAATGCATTCACTAAAATCAAACTATCATGCCGACGGTTGCTGTTGAAACCATGAAAGTCAACAATGGATCTGCTCTGCTGGAGGAGAAACCAAAGGAAGCATCGACAGAAAAAAGTAATTTATTTATTATTTTTTGGCAAAGTGTTTCTTGCTGCACCAACATGTATGCATTTCAAGTTCAAATGTGTATCATTTAAATATATACATATATTTAAATATTTCTTAACACAGCAAAATACTTTATCTTAAAGGAACTTTGGAGTGCTTACAAACTCAGTGTTTTGTATTCATACTGTTATCCTTTGAAAATTGTTAAGTTTAAGAAGAATAATGCTGTTGATCCATAAAATAATCAGCTACTCATTCATTTTCTCTTTTAAAATGCAGTTATAAACAGTGATATTGATATAGGGACCCCTGCAGAATATCATGCAATCTAATGCAATCTAGTCCATCCGAACACCTTCTGTCTTGAAATTCATTGTTAGGCTTAAAATGTGTCTTATTTTGTCTCAGGCTGGTTGAGTCGGTACAGACAGCTGGCTCATTACTTCTCTCTGCTCTGCTTTCTGCTCATCATGGTCACTCTCCTGCTGACTCTCAGCTGTGAGTATTTCATCACAGTTTGACTTTTAATGCTGACCCCATGAGTAGGCACAATTTCTATAACTTATGTTAATTTGTCATATTAATCAAATTAATCCAGTGTTATCTATATAGCCCAAATTACACATTTGTCTCAGTTGGTTACAGTATGTTTGCGACCCTGTGGTGTCTAAGCATTTATGTGAAATGAATTGATCTTGTTCTCTGCCTTGTCTCATTTGTTTAGGTTTTCCTTTGGATGTCTTCACAATGTTGGATATATTTTATACGTTAAACTATAACAGCAGCCATGACCTGATAATGTCTTCATCTTTGCTTTAAAGAAGTCCAGAACATTATTTACTGTTGTGCCAGCAGATGTCATTTTGTCATAAATGTAGACTGAATGTCTTCGTTTTGAAGGTTTGAGCGGATCGGCTCTTTATGATTCTTCTGAATGGTGCTTTATTTAATTTTACCTCCGTCAGTCAGCTTTGTTTCCTCTCAGACACATCCTTTACTATCCTGTATCCATGGAAACAGGTGATGGGACATTGTGTAACCAAAGTCATTTTCTGTCTTTCTGGTTTGTGTGTGTGTGTTTGTTTGTTTGTGGGGTTTGTGTGTTTGTGTGTGTGTGTGTGTGTGTGTGTGTGTGTGTGTGTGTGTGTTTGGTATCGCAGTGGTTCAGATCACCTTCACCTTCCAGTCACAGTCGGCCCTGCAGGAAAACAAACTGAAATATTTGACGCACAGACTGGAGGAGCTGAACCAGTCCTATCGCCTCCTGTTCTCCCAGTATCCCGCTCTGAACCAGTACTGCTCAGTCAGCAACTCCAGCACCGGGGGTAAAGCAGTGTGTGTGTGTGTGTGTGTGTGTGTGTGTGTGTGTGTGTGTGTGTGAGTGTGTGTGTGCATGCGTGCATGCGTGCGTGCGTGTGTGTGTGTGTGTGTGTGTGCGTGCGTGCGTGCGTGCGTGTGTGTGTGTGTTCTTCGAACTAAAGAATGCATTTTGTCAAATATTCAATGTTGTCGCTTTGTTAAAAATCCATACATTAGGCGGTCAATCACGGAAATTATAGAATTTCCTTATTTAATCCAGAACCAGGGTTGCTTTTGGCTTTATTATGTATTATTTTAATTAACATGAGTACCAACACACGCCATTAGGTATGTATTGTATTAACTTTGTCTATTTGCATCTCTATATGTCTCCTAACTTCACCAGAGTTAAATCATTTGCATATTTAATATTAGTAATAAGTCATCAGCTATAACAATTCATGGTGATACTGTATTATTAAAATAGTTGTTCTCTTCACCTGTGGTTTCTCCCCCTAAAACAACAATGTGCATGATTATTACTAAACTGCATGACATAGTACTTTTTTGATGTATTAGATATTTAGATATATATGTTTACACATTTAAATTTAAATGTACCAGAGCTATAAGAGATGTGGGTTCTGTCAGCATATTTTTTTTAACAGACTTTCTAATTTGTACTATTTTGAATGGTCTCGTGTCTTTATTTTTACCTAAATATTTCAGCATCTACTGTTCTTAAAATGTGTTTCTTTTTTCATATTGTCATTTCTGTTGTTGAAGGGCCATTTTGAGCTTGAAAATGTAAACACATGCTGATGTTTTTTTTATTCTTGTTATTGTTTCTTCTTGTTTTTTCACCCAGAGACAGTGTGCACACCATGTCCAGCCGGCTGGACACCTAATGGAGACAAATGTTTCCTGTTCAGTCAGGACAGAGCTGACTGGATCAGCAGCCAGTACCGCTGCATGGCACTGGGGGGGGCTGTGGCCACAGTGCAGACAGAGGAGGAGCAGGTGCACACACACACACACACACACACACACACACACACACACACACACAC
>CALSBZ010046637.1:634426-662105 GCA_943591055.1 Gobionotothen gibberifrons
ACACACACACACACACACACACACACACACACACACACACACACACATACCTACTGTCCTATCATTTTCTACTTCCTGAGTCATTGAACCCACTCTGATTGCTTCCAAATACATATTCAATCAATTCAGTGAATTATAATAATGGGTTTTTACTGCAAACAGCCTTCTATTCTTAGTATGTATGTGTCTTTCCTGGAACTTCATTGATGATATATTCTCCGTGTGTCCACTTGTAAACATTTGAGATGCTTTCCTTGAAATTTTAGCTGTAAGGACACACATTTCACACACCATCAGGGAGAGAAGTTAAGAATAGATTTAAGACTGCTATGAAATATGGAGACGTCTGCAGGAGCAGTCACAGCTTAAGGTCGTCTCAAGTTTTGTCTTTCACTGTTTATGTCCTTGATGTTGTTCCCAATAAGGGTGAATAAATGATGTTTGTAGAAAAGGGGTGATACATTGAAACCTTTCCTGACAAATGGATGACATTTCCTGACATGTTTCTCAGGTGTTTCTGTGGGGGAAGGCCCAGAGTCTGAGCCAGGGAGACTCGTACTGGCTGGGCCTCAGGGGGGGAGGTGGTGACGGGGGCTGGCAGTGGAGTGACGGCTCCCGGGTGGAGAAGGGAGCAGGGTGAGTGATGGCAGACAGGAAGAGGAGGGGGGTTGACCGGGGACAGACGGGGCTCCTGAGGATAAGGGACACCCTGCCCCACCCTGATCTCTATTCCTGTAACTCAAGAGTTTGGTCACAGGTCGCTGGTTCACCAGTAAGGACACACAAGTGATTCCATGTAAAGTTGTTTAACATTTGAATAGTAATAGTGAAATACATAGAAATAGGTACAAAAAAATGAACTTCATTCAGTTTGCTCAGGCCTGTATGAAAAACGTTCCTTGTAATTTCCACTTTTTAATAAAAACACGGAAAAAATGAAGTTACAAATAAGATATAAATAGTAAATTGCACAATAAAATAGACAATAAGGGGGTATAAATAGGAAGAAAAAGCATATGTGTTAGGAAATACATTTAAACAGAACATGTAATAACAAAACATAATTTATTTATGTAAAGATTGTTTGATTTGGTATTATGTTGTATATTGTTATATGTAGCATACTGTTTGAAATGTAAA
The DNA here is from genome assembly GCA_943591055.1 of Gobionotothen gibberifrons. Taxonomy (NCBI): domain Eukaryota; kingdom Metazoa; phylum Chordata; class Actinopteri; order Perciformes; family Nototheniidae; genus Gobionotothen; species Gobionotothen gibberifrons. The sequence continues at coordinate 635,567 of CALSBZ010046637.1, forward strand.
AGGTAGTTTGAAGATTTTTGAACTTACTCTTCGATATTAATCATGAATTCTGATCAGAGTTATACAAATATTTTCTCATTCTGCATATGTGTGATCAGATTTCCCCTAATAAAGACAGTGGGTGGTTGGATTCATTTTATGATGCATTTTCTTATGGAGGAGTAGTGGTTGCCATGGTAACAGATTAAAGACTGTTTTTGTGTTTTTTCCCCCTCTGCTTCTCCCTGCAGGTTTTGGGAGCGTGAGCCCGATAACGCAGACAGCAGAGAGCTGTGTGGACGCCTCACCCCGAGAGACGACTACAGGAAGAGCTGGTTCACCTACAGGTGCTCTAACCTACTGAGGAGGGTCTGTGAGAGGAGACAAGCTACTCTACAGTGAGAGGAGAGGAGAGGAGAGGAGAGGAGAGGAGAGGAGAGGAGAGGACAGGACAGGACAGGACAGGACAGGACAGGACAGGCCAAGACCATGTTGTTAAATTAAATCACACTTTTCTTTAATACACAGTAACAATAATGCTGGTAAGAAATCTCCCCAAAATGCAAAATAAATAATTTCTGTCCTGTTATGTATCATAAGATACATTTTGAATAAAATCGTTACTGTAATGTTAGTGTCTTCTGCTGTTTTTATGATGTTTATTTTAGATGTTTATTAGTTATTATTATTAACCGTTTTGACCACTTTTTCTATTTAATGTATTTGTGATCATGGCAAAGGATGTTAAAAAAATATATGTCTTATAGGTTAATTTTGTATAAAGTGTATGTAGGCTATGTCTGTAAAGCCAGAGAAAAATAAACTATAATGTTCAATATTCAAGCACATTAAGTTTTATGTATGCCTCACACCATTTTATGCTGCATTTGAATGTGTGTATAACCATTTTGTGTTACTATTATGCTACATTCATCATTTCAAACATCATAATGGCTATCATTAACTGCAGCTGCTGTTTCCAGAGTACTTCCTCACTGTGTCCACAAGATGGCGGCGTTGCTCTTTTTAAACACACTTGAAGCGTCATTTCTGTTTCCCAGCATGCACCGCGAGTGATCATCCCTTCAGACCTAAGGACACAGCGATTATAGCGGAATTTCTCTTTGAAAGGTACACTGCATTTCATATAAATAACTTGCTTTTTTGCCTCACTAGTACGTTGTTAATAATTAATAATAATAATCTTTGTCATTTATGTGTTTGTCCGGGCAAATGGCGGAGATGTGAATTGCGTCCATAGTAACACCTGACCAGGCTTATATCGTTAATGTATATTTATCTCCAAAGGTTAACGTCAGCAAACAGTCTTATTATTGTAAATATTGTTTTTATTTTAAATGTAATTGATGTATTACCTGCATTATTGTTATACTTCCCTTAAAAAAGCTAATTGTTAGCTTATACATTCCCTGCATAAATACTGACCGGTGGCTATAACGCTAGCCAAACAATGATTCACTGTTGTATCATGCACAAGTGATACCAAACTCCTTTTTGAATAAATGTGAATTTGATTATTTCTATCGTTAGTGATAAAAACATAGGCCTACCTCGTAGAGCACAACTGAAGGTTTCTAACTAGTCACTAGTGTCGTCTGTTTAATTCGGCATCCAAAGCAGATACCAATACAAGCATAACATTAGCAAATGTACCATTTTGTGCGGAGTGCTATCCACTGCCCTGCACAGTGTGTTGTGAGGATAAAATGCCTAAACAGCAGACCCACTGTCTTTCTGCTATGTCTACTCAATGTGGTCCACTGTTTTTCTTATTGTGTCCAGTCAGTGTGGTTTCAGTCTTGTGTCACATCCTGTTGGTCCTCTGCAGAGATCCAGCAGCCTGAAGATGTCTGACACCATCGATGAGAAGATCAAGAACTACAGGACGGCTCCTTTCGACGCCCGCTTCCCTAACACTAACCAGACCCGCAACTGTTACCAAAACTATCTGGGTAAATAAGATAATGCATCTAATTCATAATGACTGTACCCTACTGTATCAATGCTGCTAAAGATTGATGTTATCCCTCAGGCTGTAGTTTTTCAAACCTACTGATGTAAACTGTATCTTCATGTTTCCTTATCACACACATACTGGGGAGTTCCTTTGTTTTGTCTCAGCTCAAACCAAACCATGTAAACATGGACCCAGATCAAATCTGCCTATGTTTTTAATTAGCTTGGCTATAAGGTTTTATGTGAATGTATTTCCTTATCCTCAACCTCACCTTAATGTTTGATGAATGTGTGGATATAAACTCAGATTTCTAACTGCAGTATAAGGTCAAACTGAAAAAGGTTATTTCTGACATTGTTTGCTTTATTCATCAATTGTAATCCCTGTAATCTTTTCACCTAAAGGCTTTTTATGTCACATTTACGAAGTATTTCCAATATTCAGTGTGGCATTTGGATACTACTTAGGACCCCAAAACAGAGACTGACACAAAGAAAGTTTCAATGTGTTTAATAAAGAAAGCTAGTCCAAGGCAGGTATTGAGGACAGGGAGCTGGCTGGCTGCAGAAAGGTCCAAAAACAAAGCAGAGAGAAAACGTCCCAGGCAAAAACTCCAAAAGTTGCTAAAAAAACTGCAAAATGAACAAAACTAGACTCAAGGCTGCAGAAAGGCACTCTGGATCGTCGAACAGCATTTCATTCTCTGGCAGAGTAGTGAGGTGAGGGCCAGGCTCTTAAAGAGCAGGTTGATCATGTGAGTGGGAACAGGTGTGCCTCATCTGCAGCCAGGAGAACACCAGCCACGCCCCCTGTCACACACCAGGGGCCTTTCTCATTTCATCAAATCCCCCTCCTCGACTCCTTGGGGGGGGGGGATATATGTCTCTGATAGTGTTACGTTATTATGAGAGTGCTCTGTTTGATTCTGAAATTGTATATATTTATATAAATATATACAATATGTGTGTGTAAGTGTGTGTGTGTGTGTGTGTGTCTGCATCTGTAGCCTGTTATATATATATATATATATAAAAGTGTGCATTCTGGAATGTCAGGAATGTTTGAGACGGAGAAGAATGAGGAAGTGGAAACGGAGGAGCTGAGAGCAGCGGAACAAATCATTATACCGCACTGTGAATGAATTAAAAGTAAATATATAAGTCGTCATGAACACATCTGTCCATCAGACAGAGGGCTGCTGTGCCTCCTGTCATCATTAATGGACGTCTCTTTAAAATGACCGCTCAGAGGAGAGGAGTTCTCATTTCTCTAACCGCCTGCTGCTTCCCCTCCTCTCTCCTCGGTTCCCCTCCTCGGCTCCTCCGCTCGCATCTCCTGTGGGCGGGACTAAGTATCGAGGATAGGAGTCGAGGAGGGGAGTCGAGGAGGGGGGTTAGCTGAAATGAGAAAGGCCCCAGCCCTGCAGAGAAGGAGAGACAGTAGTGAGGGGCAAAAGGAGCAAACAACAGGAAACAACACAACAACAACAAAAAACATGCATAAACATAACAATTCAGTACATGTAAGATATTTTGTATTTTGTCCTAAGATGTATCGGGTTATTATAATCATTTGTATACGTTGTCATTAGTATATATTGGTGTGTATCTTTCTTTCTGCCAAAATATCTTATTTTAAAGTGATGTGTTGAGGATAAGAAACTTAGCTTGAACTTTGCGTAAAAAACAAAAACAACACTGAATACATTTAACAGTTCCTGCTTTTTAAAGGTGAGTTTAATGTTTTGATCTGCAGATAAACTAACTGCACCATCTGTTGATGTAGCAGCAAACTAAAGAGGTGCTACACTTTTATCTCTGTCTCAGACCAAAATCAAAAATGATCAAAAATGTGTTTATTCTTTTGATTAAAAGAAACTGGCAGACTAATGGCTCACCCGAAGTAGCAGCAATGTTTATTTCCTGATTTGATTTTCTTCTTCTCTGTTCTCTGCAGATTTCCACAGATGTAACAAAGCTCTGTCCGCCAAAGACCAGGACACGGCTCCCTGCGACTGGTACCAGAGGGTCTACAAGAGCCTCTGCCCCGTGAGCTGGGTGCGTTTAAAACTCTTCTTAATGTCAGGAATAAGTTCCCATGTTCACCATAAACATAACATCTTAGTGCTTTCTCTGTTTTGAGTTTTCTCTTACTCTATGCTGCAGGTTGAGAAATGGGACGATCAGTTGGAGGCGGGAAATTTTGCTGGAAAGATCTGAACAATCTTCTGTCTTCATCCAAGTATCTTAATGTGAAAATGCTTAAATGCTCTTTCTGTACAGAAGCGACTAAATAAATGATATGATGTTACTGTGAACCTTGCTGTCCTGATTTCTTTCCTCATCCATGTTATACTAAAACTACGGAAGTTCGAGCTTTGAATATGTGAGCTCAGTTTAAAATAATAGATGTCTCTTCAGGGTCTTATGTTGAAAGGTGAGAGCTGTGTAACATTTACAGTAATAGGTCCCATTGTCTCCACAGTACATTTAAATGGTCAGATATTAAATAACAACGTTGTCTTTGACACCACTTATATTCCCTCTGGTGAAAAAAACAAGATATTTTTGAAATATAAGAGAGATAACAGCCAGATGGACAGGTAAGGACGAAATGTGTTTTTCCCTTTTGTTGTCTTGTTTCTTGGTTCCGTTTATTCGATGTTAATGTGGAAATGTATATAATCAATTTGCCTGGAAGTAGGAAAGAAACTGAGGATTACATTTGGACACGTTTTGCCACAAATAAGAAGATGGAAGATGGCAAACATATCCTTCCATCAGAGGGCCATACACGAACCCCTAAATCCTTGGTCTCTTTATGTTATAATAATGTAATTAAGTTGACAACATTCCTTTTTTAAAGATTGAAAGTCACAATATGGAGAAACATCATGGCAATATTATGAAAGTAAACATTGAGTTTGGTGTAAAGAGATTATAAAATCATATATACTGTAGAAAATGTTGAATCTTTCAAAAGCTTAAGACCACTTTCAAGTGATAACACAAGGACAAATGTGAGATTCAACTTGTCATTGTGCCAAGTAATCATAATTAGATGACAAAATAATAATAATAATAATAATGCATCACTTTTTTTATTAGAGCGCTTTTGCAGGTGCTCAAAGCGCTTTACAATTGCACATTACACATATTAGACATGTAAGAGTCATTGCTGTGGACATTACAGTTAATGCAGTTAAAATGCAGTTAAGGATCTAATCAGGAGTGCAAAAATCTAAAAAGTAGAAATTAAAATTTGAAAAAATAAACTCGAAAATATATACTGTTCAGTATAAATAATGAGGTACCGAATTTTCCAAACTCATTCTGACTAGACTGAAATATGCCACATTAACTGCAACATCATGTTATACAAACCTCCATGATGCAACATCAGCTGACTGTTATTTTCTGTGTCACGAGCAAATCATGGGACCAGGGAAACTGCAGTGTGCATTATTGGATATATCCGTTATATGTCGCATTGTTATGGATATTTGCCCTGTCTGCTGGCTGCTCTCAAACCAGTACTGTCTGCACACACTGTAAAATTAAATGTTTTTTAAAATGTAATTATTCCTACACCTGGAGCATCATCTAAGCTGTACCGCATGACCCGTTGCCTCAGTAACGGGCCGCGTTGCATCAGCATCCGCAGCGTCAGCATCGCCCACCAGCTACTGTCAAGGTCGCCGGCGAGATGCATCATGGGAAGGAAAGGAGGACACCAGAGCACGTGGAAAGAAAGGGAGAGAGGGGGGCCACAATTATCCCCTCACGACCCTCGGGAGACCCTTTACCACGCATGCGCCCAGGCTTTCGTCAACTAAGCTGACCAAGTAACCGAATAAAGGCACCCACCATAATAGGACATTGGACTCACGGGATGCGGCGATGATGCACGGATTTCTGAACGTAAAAGCGGAGGGGCGGGGCAACGTCACGGCATCCCAGCATTCCAGTTGTTCATAGGTTGATGGAGTAAACGAAAATATATAATGAAAACATTTGCGTGCGGTTACGTGCGGTTCTCCTCGCAGCCCACCGTGTGAGACGAATTCTAAAAAGAGGGAGGCACTGCTGCAGCCCAGCGAGGGTATCTTTGTCTGCTAGTCACGAGAGGTGAGTGTCACTTTAATATCCCTTTTTATCCGTTTCTTCCGGGATCTGGGGTTCTTTTGTGTGTAAAGAATGTACCACTATTATGTTCAAGTAGAGGTTAGTTTTCATCCCCATCTATTTCCTGTCCTTTATAGCTTGAAATGTGCCCTGTGCAAAATGGAAGTTATTGATTATTAGTGTGTGGTTCCCTGATGGGAGAGCGGTCGTGTCCTGCCTGCCAGTGCCGGCTGGTACCACGGACAGCGCCTAACGAGGTGTGTTTCTTTTCCTGCAGCTGACAGCTCCGGCGGGCGGGTCCTGCGCAGCCTATAACCACCACCTGAAGATCTCTGCATCCTTCAGTGCATCCTTCAGTTGGAGTACACATTCTCGGTGATCATCCAGCTACAATCAGAAGATGGAGGGGCAGGCAAGTGTTTTTCTTTATTCATACTTGAGACTCACAAACAGGAGGGGATCTTTTTCCAGGGTACATTTGTATGTCTCCATTTTTATTTGTCCTTTAAAAAATGTCTCCATTAAAAAATGAAAGAAGTATTTTAACTGCAACTCCTGTCTGTCTGCACAAAGACTTGTGATTTGTGAATAATGCACGTGTGAGGAGTGTTTCTAAAGTGAGTGTCTAAGCAGATCAGTGTGGGCCGTATGTATGTATGCTACAATAACTCTGTGAGTCACCAGGAGCACTGCAGAGTTGTGTTAAGTGTGTATAAGAGACACATCTAAGGCTGTACGTTTGTGATTTCAGTACGCATGCCTGCCTTTTTTATAATGTGTGTCTATGTACTGTATATGTTCAGTATAGTGTGAGAAACAACATAGGTAGCCTATGTATGTTGTGATCTGCATACAAGAGGCAAAAGAGGAAAGTCATTTCATTTTCTTTGTTTGGGGTTCAGATTTAGGCTATGTTTGAGATTAAGAATATTTTCATTATCTGATCAATAAATCACGGATCAAGCTTATATGTAACAATGGAAGTTTAAAACTCACATTTCTAGATTATATAATCGTTTTTACAATGCTGCTAAACATCAGATGAACATTTGGATGATAATATACATTATTGGAAAGGCCTAGACTGCTGTTACTGAAGTAGAAAATAGAGCAGAATGCAATGCAGCACCAAGCACCTCACTACTGAAAACGAACCTGTTACTATTCTTAAACTCGTACACAGACACACGCATTATGTTCCTCTGGTGGGGCTGGCTGAAAAGGAGCTGTAGAAATATCCATTTAGAGGTATAAGAAAGATCGAACCTGAGTTGATCTCTGTGCATGACTCTGATGCTGCGTGTGCTTTTGTGATAGATGCCTATACGTTTTGTTTCTTGAACGTATTCATTCCATCCTGCTTTTTGTTTATTTGCTTCTCCCAGCTGTACGCATGTCACCTTGAAAAAGATATCTTGATCTCAGCATGATTACCTGATAAAATGTTGATCAAGTATAACAAAGAAGTGCATGAGGCCCTGTGCAGAGAAGTGTGCTACTAGATTGACTGATACATTAACGCTGTTTGTAAATTCTTGGGTCGTACAAATTCACACAATCTTTTATAAGTTAAGCAAACATTTAAACTTTTTTTAAACATCAAATGTAACTTAGAAGTGATGGTAAAAATGCTGTGAAAGTCAGGTTGAGTCTGTAAAAAAATCAGGAGCATAGTGTTCCACAGAAGCAACGGCTAATGCTAATTCGCACACACAACCTTTGACGTTCCTCTGAAAATAGTCTAATATAGTTGCAGAAATGTATGCCATTGGATTTGTTTGTGCGTGTATATTCCCGTGTCGTGCTCTGACTCGGCATCCTGCTCTTATCCCTCCTCGTGTCAAACATTGACGAGCTCACCAATACGTGACCCTCATGCTGAAATCCCGATTGAAACGTTTTTGAATCATCCCATCAAAACAGCTCGATACATTCACCCTTCCTCCTGGGTTCACTCCAAAGTTGAGTTAAAACGGGGCTGTCTGGATGTAGGTCAGTGTTTGTTTGTGTGTTTCCACATGCATTATTGCAGCCCACTAGTGTTACTTTGGTTTATGAGATTGCCATTGTGCACGAGCGCCTTCGGTGCCTTGGTTACCTTCAGCCTGTGTCAATAATAATTTCGCCTCCCGGCTGTTGCTATGGAAATGAAGAAAGGACGAGAGGGGGGTAGGGAGCGATATGGACATCATTGGTTCGATGGAGGGAAGACAAAGACAGAGAGATGGAGGCAAGGAGAAAGAAGCTAATATATTTAGGATGTGGAGTTTGAGAAGGACATTTGGATGAGTTATCTTTTTATATATTTATATTACGGGTTTTTTGTTGTACTTGAAACAACTTTAGGGTTGTGATTGTTTTAAAATGTTTTCTATTTGCACACAAACTTACATTTATAGGCCTCACACGAGCAGGTTGGGTCATGTGGTCTCATTCTGTCATCATGGCACTGGTTACTATAGTAACGCAGCATCTGTGGGTGCTGCAACAGGCTGCTAACACAGAAGTTTGTCTGGAGCTTAATACAGACCAATGTAGAACAATATCAGCTAGTAATCCTGTTAATCCTGTTATTTAAATGGTGTTCCTGCTCTCCCTTAAACATTTCATATTTGTCATGTTTGGAGCAATGATAATAACATGTGGAAATCCAAATCAAAGAAGACAGATTAAGCTGAACACATTTTGATAAGATTAAAGAGGATTTTAGCTGTTGCCAAAATATTATTTTATAACTGCATTGCATCATTTACACTCTTTTTGTGGAACATTATCTCAGATGTTTTGGGTGCCAGTCATGTGACTTTCTACTGAGTCACTGTGACTTGACAAATAAAAGTGACTGTCAATAAGGGTGTGTGTGTGTGTGTGTGTGTGTGTGTGTGTGTGTGTGTGTCTGGTGACGCGCTGGGAGCTTTTTCCTTGCTGTCTCCTTTAATTCACTTTTAACTTGAGTGATGTTGATGAGTTTGGATGGAGGGTGGAGGGTGAAGAATCAGTGCAAAGTGTCTCAGTGAAACATTTGAAATTCATCACATGTACAAATACAATTTCATAGTTTAGTATTGGACACCAATTTCTCTACCCTAATGCCAACGACTTTCATTCAGCCTGACAGTGAAAGGTACAATCCACAGATTGTATTCATCATGTTATATAATGTCTTCTGTGGCTCTGGTAGGAATTACAATTACAAAATCAGGAAGTTGCCATTTCAGTGTGCGTTTAGAACGACACAGGCATTTAGCAGACTAGCACACTTTTTGGAAAAGATGGCGTATTATTAGACCATTTTAATTATTCATGTTTTGAATGTGAGGGGCAGGCAAATATGAATTTTTGTTCCTACACACTGGCCTGGGATTTGTGAATGAAGTATTGTTTTAATGTTAACATTTTAGTTATTTTAAAAGATGAGTTGTGCATTACAATGAGCGTAACAAATGTAAAATAAAGGGAGTGGAATATCAGAATCACAAATCCTTTATTTGTCCGCAACAGGGGACATTTACATGATTACAACAGCAGAAAGTGCATATCTTATATAACTTATATGGATCCATACAACAATTTAAAAAAATCAAAAACGATGTTGTGTTTTTCATATGACTTATTTGAAGGAACAGTAGATCAGTTCAGAGCCAGTATGTGATGGTTCATTAACATTATTATCAATTAACCTATGAAATAAAAATATACACATTTTAAAGACAAACGTTTCTATTTGGTCTCATTGATACTGAGAATCAGAATATGAGCAGACTAATCCACATAAGTGCTGACACACCCAGATACATCTATAGCTTTGAGTCATTGAAGGCTCACAAGATGTATTGTTTGCTCATAAATGTCACTTAAATCTTCAGGGAACGTCTGCAAACCAAGGAAGGCAACAACACAGTGAAAAAGCTTTTTGGCCAAAGGGTAGATTTCATTTCCTAAAAAACTCTTGTTTTGACTGAGTAAGTCAACAATTCACTCAATTGGGTACAGCCAAATGCAGGACTGGGTGGATGTTTGCTTTAATGTACCCTTGAAGGTTTTATGAGCATACAATATTCAGTGAGCACACCGCCTCTCACTTCACTTCATACAGTAAGAACTATCATTTTCTACTATATAAGACTTCAATGTTCCGATTTAAGTAAACGCTAAGAAACATGTTTTTTCCCCTTCTACGTCATCCATCCATTACCTAAAGGTGTCATCATTCATCTAATGGCTCGTTGTTTTAATACAAGGCTTAGACACAGTTTCTTAGATGTTTATAGAGAAAATGAATCTGAAATTTGAAATCTGAAATATGCCAATAGGCGCTTTCACACCGCAGTACTTTTCCCACAAAGGTTATGAGAACTTTTTTGTTCTGATAAACTAAGTACAGATCGCGTTCACACCGGAATAAGTTCCTGGGGAAGGATTAGGCAAATGAACAGCTGACGTCACTTCTTCTTCTTCTGCTTTGGGTTTACTGACAGGCCACAAACAACTTCACGGCGTATACTGCCACAGTCCCCGGCCGGAGGTCCCCGGGACTGGCTTCAGTAGAAGCTGCTGGGACTCCCAGCTGCTTCTACTGAAGCCTTCCGAGTAAATCGCCAGAACACCGACACCTCCTCATCTCCACCGCTCCCATGTTTTATTTTGTGTTGCCATAAGTTAGTCTCTCTGCGTTTGTGCGCTGGGCTAATGCTAATGCTAATAATGCTAATGCGAGGATAATAAAATGGCGGCTTCACAAAACTTTTTTGGAGTTTTACGGGGCGTGGTTTGCAATCCGCCCAGTCAATCAGACATAGGAACCTTTTTCTCCCACGAAAGTCCCTGCTCTCTAGCAGAAAAGGGAGTTAAAAGGTTCTCATTAACTAATTTCAGTTCCTGATTTTTTTGGTGTGAACGCAACATATCGGAACTAAAGTGGGAAAAGTACTGCAGTGTGAACGCGCCTAATGTCAAATTGCTCTTTTTAATCGTTCCACTTTGACCTTCAGATACATTCTCATACATATTTCTCTCTCCTTCTCTGATTGGTCCAGTGTGGCCAACACCCATCTGGCTACAGTGAATCTTGAGAAGTGCAGTCTATGCTAATATTATGTGACCTCGCTCCGATTATTTTGTACCAAGGGCAGTGTATCACCTGAGGCCTCCAGGTCTCTACACTGTCTCATATAACAGCGGCACATTCTGCCCCGTCAGCAGCGAGTCTCTTTATGTACTGACTGCTTTGTAACAGACATCAGCAGAAACAAAGACACAATCGAGTTATTTCCAATGCTGAGATCCAGCTTAAACTCCCCGGAATTTCATATGGGATCAATCATGAAGTGATTATAAGCTTTGACCTTTTTTGACCTCTAATTGCTGTCCAGTAACGACATTAGAAAAGGTGCTGAACCAAAAGCGAAGATTTATGTTATTGCGATGCCTTAAGTGACCCTGTAGATGGAACATTGATTGTTTTACTACCTTCATTTACAATAAGTGCCCTTGGAAACACAAATCTTTGTCAAGGCTGATTCGAGTAAAAAATGCCCCTTGATTCTGATCTGCTCCAAAATGGAATGGGTTCTTCCGTTGCACATGCCTTACCCTTCAACTTAATATCATGAAATATAGTTTGTTTTGTAATCCTGCTGGTAGCAACAACATTGACATTGATTTTATTATTGACATTGAATCGTAAATGATAATTAGGAAAATGCACACTCTATTGGAGGAGTATTGAAAAACATTTTCGAATAGACATGATGTTATGATGGTCTCTAATGGGACGCTGCTCCCATCAGTGCGCATTTGGCAACTTCAAAAAATCCCAAAAGTTCATTGTAATTTCCTTCATGAATGCACCGTGCCTCGGACGCTTCTATTGTCACGACGCCAGTGACGGCTCCTTTAATACTCACCCTGATTTCATTACTGAGATGAATCGATGGCATTATGGGAGCTCACACAGGAGCAGATGGACGGCTTCACTATTGAATTTGATCTGCATTTAGCCGATCACGTGGAAGAAACTCATAAAAACTATTGATCACAGTTAGTGTGTAGGGCAAAATAAACCATTATAACATCATATATAACACGTTTAGTAAATTTTAGGTATTTTTTTTAGGTTTTTAAATACATTTCCTTGAAGTACACTAATGTTTACAGGAATTACACTAAGACCCGGTGTGTCATAGTGATTGCAGTAAATATGATGAGTAATCTTGTGTGGCTGCATGTGTGGTGTTTTTATGGGCACTCTGAGCTAGAGCTTACTGATACATGATATTATTGTTGGTGCGTCACTGACCTGCCTGCCATCAGCACCACCGCTTTACTGCATCTGTATACCTGCTGCAATTATAGGAAAATGTCATTATAATCTCGGCTGACATCTTTGCTTTTGTCTCCTTCCTTCACCCTACCTCTTTTTTCCACATCTGTCATCATTTTCTGTTTCCTTTCTCATACCTTCTTCTTTTCCTCTTCTTCCCGACATTTTCTCCTCCTGTTCTCCCTCTTCTTCCTCACAGAAAGAAAAGCAAGTCACAGGTTACCTCCTGTTCTCTCTCGGCACCGCTGTCATCGGCTCTCTGCAGTTTGGTTACAACACAGGAGTCATCAATGCTCCAGAGCAGGTTGGTGATTAAATGGTGACATCAGGGTGTGTTTGTTGCCAAGATCTAAGACTCCCTGTGTGAAGCTGCACACAGTTAGCACATCAGCTGGGAGCCATTTGTAAACTCATTTTCTGCTAATCATGTGATTTTATGTTCCAAAACTCTGGAGTTCAACAACCCAGCTAGTGTGTGGTTCTTGACACTATACTGTAGCAAACCAAAGAGATCATTGACAAATGTGGAGAAACAGCAGAGATCTGACATTTGTGCAACTCTAAGCTGGATTATTAGAGAACAAATACAGGGGTATAGATGAAGATTTTCTACTACCAGCACACCACGTTTAGATCTTTTTTTAGGACCATGATATGTACTTTGTTTGCTAGTTTGAAAGTTGAGTTGCTCCTAGAAATAAGTGGATACATTTTGAAAATGTTTCGTCATATGTGTCCATTGAGTATGTATGTTTGTAAGCTTAAGAGACAGGCTAGCCGTTTTCTTATTGCTTTCATGCTAAGCTATGCTAATCGACCTCTGGCAACCATGGTGTGTTTCTTTCCTTAAATACATCCAATATTTTTCTATCCGTCCCTGCCATCAGAAACTACGATCTTTCTTCAACGATACTTGGGTCGAGCGTTATGGCGAGCCCATCACCCCCGGGGTCTGTACCATCGTCTGGAGTGTCTCCGTCGCCATCTTCAGTGTGGGCGGTATGGTGGGCTCCTTTAGCGTGGGCGTCATGGCGAACCGGTTTGGCAGGTAGGAATGACTTTTCAACTATATAAGCAGCTTGTGTGAACACTTTGGTAATGAGAAACTAAACCTGCTCTTGGCACATTGTAAGTGTAATGCACAGGTAGAAATTGTAATTTTTAAGGGGTTTTGTACATATTCAATGACAATTTGAACACTTTGGGTGTGTTGATCGTCCTTTAATGGCTTTGTTTATTTCCTGTGTGATTCAGCTGTACTGTCAAAAATCCATTAGTCCTAATGGAGTTTATGAATCGCGTCTGTTTTGAGCCCACTGCTTGGCCCTAATGTTCCCCAGAGTTTTGCGTAATATCCATCTGAATCCGACCCTGAGCATCAAAGCACAATGCTTTTGCCTTTCTATGGTGAGACTGTTGTTTTGATGACTGCCATAAATGGGTTTTCCACAAAACAAATGTAAATGTGGAATTCATTTGGCCTGTTGTTTCCACAAATAAAATGGTATGATTTGTAGAAATAAGTCTTTAGCTTTAAAGGGAAATCCACTTCCTTCCAATTAGCTTAGCTAAGCATAAATACTTAAACCTAGCCTGTTCATGTATCTTCGTTTCTGTTTGTGTGAGACTAAACAAAAGCAACATAGTGTGTTAATAAGTACGATTTTGATGGATTGGTAAGCTTTTAAAAAGATATATTTTAGTTTAACCTTGAAGATTCATGCTAGCTGTTCCTCTGTGCAGAAGCTAGCCGCCTCTCACTTTAGCTCCACACTTAAAACCAGACGTGCAATTTCAATTGGTGTTTTCATCTTCTTATCCGAAAAGGTGCAAATAAACCTAATTCCAGACATTTAAGGTATGTATAACTAGTACTAGCTACTATGGTGTAGCTATAAACAAAAACGAAACTCAAACCACAATTTACGATAAAAACGGTTAACAGAAAACACAAGAAAAACCGGCGATTTCATGATATCTTTTATCTTGACACTCAAAGTAATTCACAAATAAACTCACATGTGTTTGACCTGCAATTTGGACCAAGAACTATCTGTCGATTAACTAATTAGATGGGAGAGCATCTGACCTTCACAAACCCTCGTGCAGGTCAATCAGCTCTGACACCCTTATGGTAATCCCTCAGATAATCAATACACTTGCCAATCTTCCTTAACCACAAACCTCTCAATTACAGTATGTAACTTTTTTTTTTTTTATTATATTTTTTATATTTGTTATTATATCATAACTTAGTACTTTTTAATGCATGTAACATATGTAACATATGTAACATTAACCTGTCTGTGGCTCTTTTTATTCTGCTGTAACTTCGCAAATGTCCCCTCTGTGGGACTAATAAAGGTATTCTGATTCTGATTCTGCTCACCCCACCAACAACCTCCCTTCCTCTATTGTCATTCAAATCACTAAGCTACAAACATTTAAATTGCCATGCTGTTAGAAGAACTGTTAGCTAAACAAAGCTAATGCTCTCTCTCCTCCTCCTCTTATTCCCCAGGCGTCGCTCCATGTTCCTGGTGAACATTCTAGCGGTGATCGGCGGCCTCCTCATGGGCTTCTCCACCATCTGCTCCTCCTATGAGATGGTGATCGCCGGTCGCCTGGTCATCGGCCTGTTCTGCGGGCTCTTTACCGGTCTGACTCCCATGTACGTGGGCGAGGTATCACCAACTCCACTACGAGGGGCCTTCGGGACTCTTCACCAGCTCGGTGTGGTAGTGGGCATCCTCATCGCTCAGGTCAGCAGGAGGTTTCCTAACATTCATCACATTTATAGGAACACTTCATTGACATTAAAAAACAAACATATTTTTCCTCTTACATTTAGGGCTATTTAAAAATCGAGATCATTTTGGTCTGAGTTCCGTAGTAGTTGAAATATTGGCCGTAGAGATGTCTGTCTTCTCCTGAATATAATGGAACTATACTTTTCAAATTAGATTTGAGAAAAGAAGATCCTTCTGCACGGTGATATGGTTGGAACGTTTGGTTTAGTAGAACAAAACTAGTTCCTATATGAAACTGCTCACAACAACGTACGTGGATCATCTTGAGTAACAATTTCTGGAAAGAAACATTGCTGTTGAGTTTTTTCAACAGCAATGCTTTTTGTGCTTTGAGCATCACAAGCCAAGTGCCATCTAGTTTCTTTATATTTGATAAAAGGCAGACATCTTTAAAGCTGATATACTCAACACCCGGCAAGATGCACAAAATCTAAATATTGAATGGCCTACAGTATAAGCTGTTTAGTTATCTTCGACATCTTAATATATAAGCAACTTATATGTGTGTTTGTCAATACGTTTAGTGTTGCCTGCTAATCGATTATTTAGCTATGCTGAAATTCTGACCCAGCTTTTGTGCCCCTTGGTGTTTAGGTCTTCGGGCTGGAGGGTCTGCTGGGCTCAGCCAAGCTGTGGCCCCTGCTGCTGTCCCTCACTGTGGTCCCTGCTGTGGTGCAGTGCATCCTGCTGCCCTTCTGCCCCGAGAGCCCTCGCTTCCTGCTCATCAACCTTAAACAGGAGGAGCAGGCACGCAAAGGTACGCACTAATACTGACACAACTTCAGCTTACAATATCACTTTTGTTACAAACGACACCAATGTCTATATTAACAAATATGTTACACCACTGCCGATACTGCTGGAACTACTGAAAATACTGTTAAAACAGTTTTAGAGAACATGTATTTCATCTAAAAAAGAAGGTTGATGACATTCAAAGCTTTGTTAAAAGATCTGCTTAGAAAAGTGAGAAAAGCACAACAGAAGGATCGATTCAATATAGAGATAGCATTAGTTGCAGGCAGGGGTGAATTGAGGTGAGTCTGGGCGATGTTTATCCTGCAGGAAGAAGAGTCCTTGAGCAGGCAGAAGGTTTTGGCATCTGTTCAACACGCAGGCTGTCAGGGTCGTCTCTCAGGCGCTGACCCTCTTCACACCTCTCCTCTGACACAAACAAACAAACACGAGGCTCCACTCATGAGAGCTGCATCCTAGTGACTACCTGCAGTTTGTGGTGCTTTCAACTAACCTAATACAGTTATGTGAAATCTATTGACATAATACATTTCCTTAAAGTCAACCTTTCAGTTGTTTCAATGCAGCAAATTATTTTTTCAGCTCCCTGTGAAGATAAATAACCTTGTTTACGTTTCTCCTAACAACTGAACCAATTGCTTATATTATAATATTATAGTTATGATGCATTATTATCACTTTAATGTTAATGTTGCAGCTGGAGAAAGAGGGGGTTATTGTACATACTCTAATGTCAGTTCACCTATAAGCTCTATACTAATAATAATAATAATAAGCTAAAGTAGTCTATAATTAATTAATTATATTTTGTATTTTCAGTGAAGTAACAAGTTCAATATTTCTCTCAGAATTGTAGTTAAGTAGAAGTGTTTAGAAGTACATATACAGTATATACAGTGTATGAAAATGACCTTCATGGTTGTCAGAAGATTCTCACATGCGAACAGAGCATTTTTACATTCTCATCCTTAATATGGAAGACAAAGACACATTGTGTTTGTGTTGTGTTGACAGCGCTGGTGCGTCTGCGTGGCAGTGAGGATGTGAGTAAAGACATGCAGGAGATGAAGGAGGAGAGCGCCAAGATGGCCATGGAGAAGAAGGTCACCATCCCAGAGCTGTTCCGCTCCGCAGCGTACCGCCAGCCGCTGCTCATCGCCATCATGCTGCAGCTCTCCCAGCAGCTGTCAGGGATAAACGCTGTGAGAGACACACACACACACACACACACACACACACACACACACACACACACACACACACACACACACACACACACAATGAGGGTTGTGTACAAATACACAATTTTACACTCTGGCAACATCTAATTGTTCTGTCATCATTTTTTTCTTTTTATTTCGCTTAATAAAATCCAGTTGTACACTACTTTCTGTACATATAAGTTAAACAAAATCTATATTTGAATACAGAAATCACTTGTTAAGCATTTATACTAATGTACTTTTTTTTAGGTGCCATTTTCTGCTACCTTTTACTTCAACCTTTAATATCTTAAGGATCTTAAATTACTCAACTCAGAACCACCTTTGCAAGCTTCAACTTAAAGCAATGAAAACTTTAAAACATCAATATTTGTAATCCAATAATATAAACATTATTATAAAATGATATGCATGAAATCAGAACAGTCCCTACACTACCTCTGCAGTAATGCTAACGATTACCAAACACATTTTCCAGCATGAATCATCTTTAACCAGGCGAGGACTTTTGTTTTGAATTCACTTCAGGAAGGAGGATTCCACCCCACCCCTTACTCGAATGCTGATTTGATCATTTAATCATTTAAAACTAATCTAGAGAACAAGATGCAACATTGACCAATTACTGTGTGTAACATTTTGTAACATGTTTTATTTTATCTTAAAGTTCTTACTGCAAGAAAAATGTGTGGATCCTTATTTGCAATGTGATAATATGATTGAACTTGGACTGTAATTGGAAAGGTTCATCTATGGTAAATAACTACTCTTCTCTGTGTCTCTTAGGTGTTTTACTACTCGACAGGCATCTTTGAGTCAGCCGGTGTGAAGCAGCCCATCTACGCCACCATCGGAGCCGGCATCGTCAACACCATCTTCACTGTCGTTTCTGTGAGTGACAGACTCAGTGTGTATGTCCCTGCATGTTTCAGTGTGTGTGTTCAGAGAGACATCACTGCCTCCTGTGTGTGTCCTGCAGCTCTTCCTGGTGGAGAAGGCGGGACGGAGGACTCTGCACCTCCTGGGATTGGCTGGAATGGCAATCAGCGCCGTACTGATGACCGTCTCCCTCCTGCTGGTGAGTGCAGCACCGTCACAGGGGGGTATCAAAATCACAAATCATTTAGGAATTCCTACAAGGAAAGGTTGTTACCTCACAGTTGATCCAATCTGAAAAATATATACTGTTTATATACAAATTATATATTTTTTGAAAGCTAGAAATCTCTTACCTGTAGAATAAGAAAAACGTACGTTTAAGATTATTTTTAACACATGGTTAGGTCATTACAATATAATTTAAGTATTTACTTAACTTAACATAAATCTAAATAAAACAACGTCCACCTTAAAAATAAAATCACCACCTTTCTGAAATAATTCCTTTAACTCGCATAAACCTTTTTTATTCCTTTTTCGCACTGTTCAGCTCCTACCCAACATAATTCAGTTGGTTAGACAGAACGCTGAACATAACGCCTTAACTTAAAGTGGACCTATCATGCTATATTTGGCCATTATAGCATTTGGGCCATACCTATATAAAACATGTCTGTTTTTTGTTTTTTTCAAAATACCAAACAGATCATTTTAGCCATGCCTCATTTCGCTCTATTTGCCCTTTGCCAGCCCTGTTTTTGCAGGGGCTGATTCTGTGACATAGCTTTAATGCAAATGAGCTGCAGCTCTGATCAGCTGCTGGGCTGTCAGAAGAGGGGGAGGAAAACAGAGGCTTTGTCCTCCGTGTTTTATTCTTATATTATTATATAGAGTCGTTATTCATTTGTTTTAAAGCTCAATAAATAACAAAGAAGACCTTTGACCGGCACTTATCTAATTTTGTCCGAAAGATTTCAACTTTAACGGACATGTTGACCGGCGAAAAAAGACTACAGCGCCACTTACAGGCCTGGCATATGTACTACAGCGTCTCCAGCGCTTTCGAGCGGTCTCGTGTGAACGGACACGTCTCGTGTGAGCAGACACTATTCCGGGCTGACGTCGGGTCGGATGGAATCTGTATCCGCTCGTTGTAGCCCCGTTTTTAAAAGATTTAGGTACGGAGGAAAAGAGAGAGGGTTGTATTTTCTGACACTTGGTGAGTTCCCTGGAACACCGGGGACACATATTCATGTATAAAAGACGTACAAAAGTGCATTTTGCATGATAGGTCCCCTTTAACATAAATATAAGCTTAGAAATAGCCTTTAGAATTAGTAGCAATTTCAGTTGTTTTCCTAATGATCACTACTTCATCGTATGTCATTGTTTTTCTGCCTCCCTTCCTCTCCCTCTGTCTGAGCAGAAGCACTATACTGTGATGAGCTACATGGCCATCGTGGCCGTCATGATGTTCGTGGCATTCTTTGAGCTGGGCCCCGGTCCAATCCCATGGTTCATTGTGGCCGAGCTGTTCTCCCAGGGGCCCCGCCCCGCCGCCATGGCTGTGGCCGGCTGCTGCAATTGGACGGCCAACTTCCTGGTTGGAATGAGCTTCCCCAAGCTAGTGGTAAGGGAGGGGCGGCCAACCCAGTTTGAACTGGTTTGGCTTTGTTTTAAACTAGGGTTATCATGATATAAGTATTGACAATAACTGTGATGTATACAAAATGTCATCTTCAAAGCATGTTAATAATATACATATAATGATTTCATGTTAGTAATCCACAGCCTCTTAACTGTTTGCCATTATTTCCCCTTTTTGCTTTTACTCCCGGTCCCAACTCGATACACACAACTAAGTGTAATTAATTTGCCAACAAAGAGAAAAATACACAATAAACAAAGCTAAAATGTATTTTGACTGATAGCTTTATTATTGCTATTAAGATCATTTCTATAGATACTTTGATAATATTGTCATCTTGATATTTAGGCCACAATAAATATGAAGTGAATATCTGATATCAATACAGCCCTGTCTTCTTTTACATTGTCTTATTTATTAATTACTTAACTTGTTTATTATTATGCTGTTGTTTTCATTTATTCTATCTTTTTTCCTCTTCCATATTTTATAAAATCTTCAAAATAGATCATTTTTATTTGTGTGTGTCCTTCAGAATATCCTTTTCTCTTTTCTTGGATTGAGCTCTTTCCTTCTCTATTTTTTTAAAATATTTGTAAAGATCATACTCAAACTCTGCCTCTCCTCTCTTCTCCCCATTTAGGAATGGTGCGGGCCTTGGGTCTTCCTCATTTTCACCGGCTTCCTCATCCTCTTTTTCATCTTCACCTTCATTAAAGTCCCGGAGACGAGGGGCAAGACCTTCGACGAAATCGCCCGCGAATTTGGCGGTCCGCCTCCAAACCTCTCCACTCCTGAGGGCCACCCTGCCAGCGCCAGCACCGCCACCACGGTGCCCGCCTCCCCGGTGAAGGAGAAGGTCCCGCTGGTGGAGGCTCCGGCAGCAACCCCATCACATGCAGCTGAAAACACACCTCTTGAGGATAAATCAAAATCCACAGTGCAGGACAGTGTGTAGAGCGGCTTTAGATACACGTTTTAATGAGTAAGGGGGTTAAGAATCAAGGAAGAATCACAGAGATTTAAAAAGTGCTGTAATCAAATATCACACCTTCGATGAGTAAAAACGATACAATGTTATAATACAGAAGGACAGCATCATCAACGTATAGGCTTGGACCGGTAAAAGGGTCATACTTTCTGCTTCTTATTTTTCTGTGACATTTCCTAGAACTTTTAAATACTCCCTTCCTTAACCGTGAAAGGGAAGCAGTCACTTTACAACACTGCAGATTAAATTAACTGTACATTCCTAGGAATTATTCATTAAAAAGGGTGAGTCTTTTTCAGGACGGCACTTATCGAACACGGCAAACGTGGGCTGTGTAAAAGTAAGTTGTCTCTAAAAGTTGTGGTGTCCTGAAAAGATCCAGCTACATGTCCATCACTGCAGACTAGAGGCAGAGTGTGTTGACACTTCTCATACACTTCTGAGTTCAGGTCCATGGTGGTGACATGGATCGCAAAGATGCACTTTTTTTACTTTATATTCCTGTTTTAGGTGGACATTTTAGTGCAATATACCTTAGTAGTTTAGTTACTTTTGTCCATATTCTGTCTGTTAATTTGTGTTCATATTTTTGGGAAGCCTTCCAAAATCACAGGTCTAAGAAGGGATTATTCAACCTTATGCTCTGCCTGCAGCTCCATACTACGAGCTGACAGGCTGGAGAACTTTTTAGCAATGCCAAAGTATTGAAACTATTTGCCATCTGGTGAACACATTTAACCTCATATGTGTTGGCAGCATCCACAGGTCTCTAGTGTATTTATTCTGAATAGTAAATAGGTATTTGTAAACTCTAATCCAAAAGTTGATTCAACTTTTTTAAGATCAGAGCTTCCCTTGCTATCTTTAATGGTTCAACCAGGCTCAGTCTTGGATTGTGGTTATTGTAGGTGCTGCATTTACAGATGAAGCACTTAATTTCGGACAGTTTGAAACGCAAGGGCAGTGATTGGTAAGTGGTCTGCCCTCGCTCAAGGGAAAGCCTCCAGCTTGACTTGAGACCGCCCCCGTTATAAATACATGTAATTATAATGAAGCCAGCTGCAATGGATCATTGAACACCTGAAATTGAAAATCTGGCAACGCCCTCTTGGAAAATAGTGGGAGGGCTTGACCTTCCTCAAAACTGGGCGTAGGCAGGTCGTAGGCAGGAACAGGTAAGCTGGAGTCCGAAATTAAGTGCTTCATCTGTATACCAAATACACAAAATGTACTCTTAACCAGATACATTTGTTTAAAAAAAAAAACGTTAAATTCTGATTGACAAGCCAATACTGTATATAGAGGCAAATAGATCTTTACTTGTTAAATCTTTTAGGACTGTGACCTGTGGATAAAAACATTTAAGCTGATTTGTTTTACACAATTAGATTCCAATAGGGTAATGTGAAATGTATATTTTGTTGAAGAAAGATATACTATTTATTACCTTAGAAATTGATTTTTCTATAAAGTATATAATAGAAATACACTAAAGCTAATTTAGAATCGTAATGCTTTCCAACTAGGACCTTTGGGATTAAAGCTAAATATTGCGCTTCATCACATAACGTAAAATGATGTAAATCTTATGTCACTTTGTTAACCTAAGAAGCAGCAAAGCCAGCATTAGAGCCACAATCAATAATGTAGAAAAGTACAAAAGAAAAGCATATTTACCTGGCCTAGCTATTCAATTAAATACTGTAAGAGTCATATACAATGTGCAATTAATAACGAAACTGCAGCTTTAACAATCTTGATCATGGAGAGAGGAAACTAAAGGGAAAGTGCTAATAATGTTTAAGCATAAGGTAATAATATGTTACTGGAAGACCCACTTGTCATTGAAATTCAGTTCCTAATATGGTTCATTAATATGATTTTTTTTATTTCTCTTTTTCCACAAAGGAAATCACTACTCCCTTGTTGTGTTCACCAGTCACATGTTATGACTGACAGCACGACATTAAGTTAATGTAGTTTCAAGGAAAGGTGCTAATGTTTTCACAGATGAATTCACAGATTTAAGTTGTAGTTTCTCTATTTCTTTGAAGAAATAAGAAAAGATAGGT
The DNA here is from genome assembly GCA_943591055.1 of Gobionotothen gibberifrons. Classification (NCBI taxonomy): domain Eukaryota; kingdom Metazoa; phylum Chordata; class Actinopteri; order Perciformes; family Nototheniidae; genus Gobionotothen; species Gobionotothen gibberifrons. The sequence goes on from CALSBZ010046637.1 coordinate 658,349, forward strand.
GCTTTAAAAAAAAATGTATTATTACTTCTGGCATTTAAGAAAAATAAAAAAATGAAATCTGTCTTCAGAGCAAACTGGAAATTGTTTAAGAACGGAAACTAGAGTCGGGCTTCAAGTAAAAAAAAATTAAATGCATTTTAGAAAAATAATTTTGGCATAAAACTCTGAGATGTGCTAAATTATTCCATGCTGACATGTTGCGTGATACTTCACAAAGAAAGTGTTTGCACTTTGTATAACATTTCAATTGAATGTGACTTTTGACACCTCATTAAAGTGAGTGATGAGGAAGTACCGCTTTAGAAAAGTTTAGTAAAAGTATTTGCTCCATATACCATTCAAACATCCTTGTTTGTTGTCTTTAGAGACTCAAAAGGAGAAGCTTCCCATGTATTTCTGGCTTTATTGGACAGGTGCTTTCTACATTGTGACTGTCTGAAAAGTTATTGTATATCGTCAACCTTTTACATAAGTATGCATTCCCAACATTGTGCAGTATGTTTGGTGTATAAATGTATGACACAAAGTATATTTTCTATATTCTGTATTGATGGTAATTCATGCTGCACTTTGCTTTTATTTATGTATGTATTTTTTTTTGGCTACACTGGGAAGATATTTATCATGGCAAGTCATTCAAATGACTTTGACAGAGGTGTAACTAGTCAAGAATGGACTGATAACCTGAAGATATGTCACTATTTTTTGAAGAAAAGTAAGCCTGTGGGACTAATTTGATGCGATGATATGGGGTTGTTAAGATAAATATCTCCTACAGTGATACGAGAGTATATAATGGTCGGAGTCTTGGCTTCGTTGTGTATCGCTGTGTTTGTGGAAGATAGTGACTTGCTGTGTTTGCACCGGGGGATGTGTGACGTACACTCCTCACATAGTGTTTAGTGTTGTATTCATGCAAGGTCCCGCTTCTATCCCTGGCTACTCCTCGATGCTCCTATAGGACACTAACACTGATCTTTACCAAAATATGTTTCTATTAGCTTTCCCCATGTCGGGTTTGAGTCTTTCAGTCTTTAACAATTTAATTTACCTCCGAGATCTTTACTTTTCCTGAGGTAAAATGTGGTTATCTCTGAAGAAGCGTTTAGGAATTGTGTAAAATAGGAAGTTTTAAATGTGCTAAAAATATGATTATTTTGACAAGAAGGGATTTTGCAGGTCAGGGTGCAATCACACTTCCAACTTGCATTCTCTTGTTTAAACTATTGTGCAGATGTTAATATTATTTGTTTGTTGGTAAAACTGCACATTTACAAGTAAATCAGGGATTGAAAATGAATCCAATAGACTAAGCAGCATTAATTATCCCCTGGTTTTAACTGTTAAAGTAAAATAAGAGACAGCAGAATTCAGAGAATCACAAAAGTAAGTGAAATCATTTTAAACAAACGAAGGGACCCAGGTGCTTGCTGTCCCTAAGCCACCAAACACCTTCATGCACACTTGCAAATTCACAACCCTTCACTCACTGTACAAAGATATAGGAGAATATACGTTTTCATTTGTAAATATGTATTTTTTAAAAGAGTATTTATATGTTGACCTGCCAGGTCATACGTGTGTTCTTCTTCTTATTTGTTTGGGGTGCACACGTTCATTTTGTTGAAGAAAGGAACAGATTTTAGTTGATTTAAGGTGAAAATCTCTTTAAAATAGAAGCACATTTAAGATTATTTTGTGTGTGTGAACAAGATCACTAACTAACTTCTATCTATTTTATCTTCACGTGTTTTTAATCACTCAACCACAGCCATGTTGTTTTCCTGTGTGCCTCATCAGATTACACTCACAGCAGTAGATAGTAGTGAAGGTATGTCATGTTTCTCAGCCACCATCATGTCATCCTTTTGGGTTCTTTAAAAAAGGGAATTGCCATAATGAGGCCTGCTGCCAACATTGTCAAAAGCCAAGGAGTTATTTACAAACCAAGCAAATATTACGGGTCAACAAAGATCTGCAACAATATCCAAACCATTGCATATTGATAAATGCCCATAAAATGAATCATGTACTTTCACAGGCTTACATCTGACTCGCATTGAGGTGCTTTGGCTAGGGTGTTCTTTGTTTTCTATTTTGTTTGGTCCTGATCTATGTTAATAATGTATTGTCTGTACTGTATCATGTAATGTAAATCTGCTATTTGTGCCTCTCTGCAGCTCAACCTTCGCAGATTGTTATTCAATGGAGTGATTTTAGACACAAACGATCATTGTCTTTAAGCTTGGCTAAGACAAGACTCCACTAATTGATACAGGATGTACTTACATGATTCTGTTAATGAGTTTTGTGTGATTAACCATGGCTAATGTGACGGTAATGAGCTGAGCAGATGACATTGTAGCTTCTGTGCTTTTCAGGCTTTTCAATATGTCCCTGTGTCACACCAGTGCTGCACCCCAGCTGTCTTTGTTTCACTTGTGTTTGTATTGTATATAACAGATATAATGTTGTTAAATAAAATATTCATCATGTAACGAGACTTGGTGTAATTGTTTAGTAAGATTTGTTTTCCCTTTAGGATATTACACATTGAATTGAACATTAGTGATATAGAAGTATACTTAACAAAAATTCTGAAATTATTTTAGGATGTTTTTTTACCAGATGCAAATACCAAATATGAGGAGTATAACAAAGGCATCCATAAATGTATACTGCATTTTTTATTTGAGGGCACTATAGACAATAAATGGATAATAAAATGTAGACATGTTGGGTATGCTATTCTAAATCAATGACTAGTACAAATAAAATAATGGATTACCTTTTAATTAGCTATGGTTATTGTTGATATGAATTAGTCTGTAAATGAATACAATTATTTTTGACCATTTTGTTGTTCAGATATATCACATATTTGTAACTAAATGTTACATTAATTGAAACAAAACACTGTATACACTGAGGAGTGACTCCCATGAGGTTCATGTGTTTTCTTCACTCTGCTGGGAAACTGGCTGTTCTCATGTCAAGAAGCAACAGATCAGTTATGCGCTGCATCGTCCAATCAGTGAGCGATACACAGTAAGGGGGCGGGGCGAGTGTCTGAGGATTTCACCGGAGGATGGTCAGGTACAGCGCCATATAGATAGCGCTGGTCCTCCGTTATCGCTCCTCGATCCTTGATCCTCGGTCCTCCGGTCACAAATAAGGGCAGCGGGACAGCGGGACGCTACTCAAGATGGCGCAAACAAATCAACTTCCGGTGATACCGAGGAGCGAGGAAATGAAAACAAGAGAAGTGAGAAGCAGCCTGAGAAACACCCCATGCCCTTCTCCGTCATCCCGTCGCGCCGGAAAAGGCAGAGCAGAGGAAAAAAGGAGGCGTTTCCCTCTTCAACAACACCATCAGCTGCAAATTTATGCAAAACAGTAAAATCACTGCTGCCGTGCTGCTGCTGCGGCCATCCTGCAAAGTGAAAGAAAGAAGCATCAGCGAGAAGCTCCGGACCCCGCGGAGCCGCCCGGAGTCGAGCTGCAGCGGGCAGCCGGTGCAGGAGGAGGCCGACAAACCCGGACCGGTGACGGTAAGCACGGACCGATAGCCCCCGGTAACCAGCCAGACAGTAGCGGCGGCTAATGGGATGCTAGGAGGTATAGCCTCCGGTGCAGCCAGTGTTTACTGGTGTTAAACATGGAGGCTAGCTAGCTAACAGCTCTGAGGCTGCTTCTCAGAGGATGCTAGCAGCTGAAGAGGTGTGTGTGTGTGTGTGTGTGTGTGTGTGTGTGTGTG
>CALSBZ010046637.1:667105-679731 GCA_943591055.1 Gobionotothen gibberifrons
TATATATATATATATAAGCTTCTGCAGGGACGTGCAGGGACGTGCAGTGAGGTTCATGGCTGGTGAGGCACTGGCACTGACTCTTCAGGTTTACGAATATTATATTTTGACCTAAATCAAAAATATTCTATTTTCAAAAGCTTTTTGAGTCTGATGCTTCGATTAATTTTAAATAGACAGTCCAACAAAAGGATACCCAAACATTTTTTATTTTATCATTTAAATATTGGATTGTTCTCTCTTAGTAAGATCCCATTTTCAATAGAATTGCGGTCTTACCTTGACTTGAAGATGAAGTCCATTTGCCTATCCCTCTGGACAAAAATCTCTATTACTTTTTTGTAAAAGTCCTCCTTATCATCTTGTAGTTTCAAAAGTCGAATCATAAATCGAATCGATAGATTTATGATCGATAGATTTGTAATCGATAGATTTATGATTAGAAAATGATAAAAGTAGGGTGGATATTATCCGGCTGAACAAAACGTGCATTTATCTAACAGGTACGTTTCCCACAGATCTTATTTCGAGCTATTTTCCAAAATCCTATGGAGAAATCTCATTGCTTTTTTGTCGAGGGAAGCCATGCGCAGCTTACTTCCTGGTTTTAGGATGCGTCACTGCAGCTCTCTCGTCTCCTCTTCACACACTACACTTTTCGCGGCACACGTACTTACAGCCAATCAGCTCTGAATTATGTGAGATGACGTTTGGTGGGTCAGCACAGTGCTCCACCTGCAGGAGGGGGTCGGTTTTCTCGTTTCCTCAGTCTGACCAGCAGCCCGGCGCGGGACCCCCGCTTTGTCTTCCTCCTGCGTCTCTCAGGTAGGACAGCAACAGGTAGCCATGGCGGATCTCCATTGTCTGTCGGTGGGTTATTGTCCACAAAGTTTCTGATGTGAAGAAGTTCCTCTCTGCTATATAGTATAGCAGAGTTGGTGCGGTCGGCTTGCATGTTGCGAACCATGTTAAAAGCAAACGGCAAAAAGTAAATAAACACAAACAAAATACGAAAAAGGGCAAAGTTGGAGAGACAATGCGGCCATCTTTCACGGCGCAGTAGTATCCAATATCAAGAGATTGAGTTGTGCCCGGTTTGAAGGAGGCTCTGTGTAATTTCTCCAGGCTTCTGTCACCCTGCACAGACATCTGTCTTTGTCGCCCTGCACTCACTAATCCAGCCGCCGAGCCCGCTTTCATCTCTCAATTTATTATTACAGGAGCCTCCGCTCATACATCAGGCAGCTGGCAGGAGGCTTCACAGCATCCCTCCCTCTCTGCCCTCTTGTCTTTTACGCTTCTTCTTTCATTTTTCATGAAACTTTTCTTACAAGTAGTGTTTGTTTTAATAATTTCCCCTGCTCCTCTCCTGTTCCTCTCTTACATCTTACATCTTATTCGGTGTCATCTCTCCATCTGTCTTTCAGTACATGCCTCTTGATTTATCGCTGTCTCGTCCTCATGACAGCCTTCCTTCTTCTTCTTCTTATCTCTTTACCCGTTTGCTTTACTGCCCCACTGATTGCTTGTGATCTGTCTCCCCCACCCCTCCCCTCCCCTCCCTCCAGGCCCTGCAGGCGTTACAGAGGCAGCCTAATGCTGCTCAGTACTTCCAGCAGCTGATGCTGCAGCAGCAGATCAACAACGCCCAGCTGCAGAACCTGGCGGCCGTGCAACAGGTAAAGGTGTGTGTATGTTACGACATCTATAATATTTTCAAAATTGTCAAATGCCGTGCTTTTTTTAAAGAAACTCAGAAAACAGAAGCAGACAAAAAAAAACATATACAATCTGAATCTAGCTATTCCACCAGCTTAGACCTGGACTCACAGTGATTCATGAAATGGTCTGACAACCTCTGCAAACATTCCTCTATTGATTTTGTTTAAATTGAAACCTTAAACTCATCTTTCTCCTCTTCCTCCTCTCAGGCTACTCTGGCTGCCAGCCGTCAGTCAAGTCCTTCCAGCAGCGGCTCTTCTCAGACCACCAGCACCACAGCTGTATGTTTTAGTGGTTACACCAACATAACTGCTCTCTGTTACTTAAAAGCTAAGAAAACCTAATATCACTGTAACATTTTCTCCTAACTTTATGATGATATGAAATGTATGATGTGATTAATGACCCTTAACAAAATATTGGTGTAGCCCAATTATTTTCTGCAACTCTGCCGAAATACCATGTTTAAACACAATGCATAGGCACAATGAGTCACCATCATATAAACAAATCAAAACATCCGCTATTTGGTACTGCCCAAACTTAACTGAATTGAAAATGTTCAGTGATGAATACAAAATGTCATTATCCTACATTTTCCAGGCAAGTGTAACATCTGGATCTACAACCAGCAGCCGTCCTATGGGTGCCCCGGCAACGTCCACAATCAGCCAATCAGTGCTGCTGAGTGGGGGGGCAGGCGGGCAGGGACAAATGTACCTGAGGGTGAGTTCACCAGAACATTAAGCAGACTGCATTATCAATCGTCTCTTTTAATCATCAGCTCATGAGTTACAAGTTAATAAACATCACAAAGGAGTTTCATAAATCAGGATTTCATGACTCTTTGATGACTCCTGACTTTCATGACATTTAATAGCAGTTTGAGTTTATTAAAATATGTGACCTCTGTCAGGGTTATTCCACCGTGCAGAACCCAGCTTATACTTGACACCGTATACTTGGCTTATTTTCTGTGTGTTCGATGGTCTTCTTGTCATCCTGCAGGTCAACCGCTCCCTGAGGGCCCCCATCTCCTCACAGCTCATCTTTATGCCTGGAAACACGGCCACTGCTGCTGTGGCAACTGTCCCCCAGCAGCCACATGCTCAACAACAGCGACAGGAAGCAATAACAAATTCCAGCAGCCAATCAAATAATGACCAGGTTTGTGGGATAAATGTGTTAATGATTAGAAGAATAATTAACATTTGTTTCTGTATTCCTTGCCATCGATTTCTCTTTTATTTCCTCTCTCTTTGCTTTCCTCTCTTAGGTGCAGAATCTAGCCATGCGAGGGGTGTCGGGTCCCAAAGGTATTAAGACTGAAGCCCCAGAGAGGAGCGACTCAGGTAGAGAGGAAAGGAAACCTAAAAACTGCCTCCGTTTGTTTTTACAAATGTATAGGGTTATTAGATTTGTTGTAGTCTTCAGTCTATGCAATGTCATACACCCAATCCTTATCTCTACACTCACAGTTTTTGATAGGTGTGTTCCAGCGTGGGGTTCAAATCATCAAGTGCATTAGGGCACTGATAAGAGCTTCTCGAAGCCATTATGCGCCCTTTCTTTGAGTGTGCATATAGTTCATAGCATTTATGTGTTTTTTCTGCTTCTCAACAAAATATACACAAACCAAGCATAGATGTCATGGAAATAAATTCACTAGGACGTTATTCAAGACCCTAACCCTTTTAATGTGCCTAAATCAGTGCTTCTCAAAGTGTGGCCCGCGGACCAATTGTGGTCCGTGAGCGCCCCCCAGTGGTCCGTGAGTATATTGGTAACATTTCACATTTGAAATAAATAAATACATTTAAGTTTTCCGCACTCTCGCGGGAATATCTCCGCAATGGAGCGAGCTTACGTTTCACTATCGATTGCATGAAGTGGTCCTTGGTATGAAAAAGTTTGAGAAACACTGGCCTAAATCAACAAAAGAACACAAGATTAACAATTAAACAATTGCATCTATGCTAAAACACTTTAAAATAATTATAAAATAGAAAATACATTTTCTTAAGATACAGCAAAAACATGTTTGGTTGCTAATAGGTTGTTTTTAAGCCACTGTACGTTTTTCTTCCAAGTTAAACGGGGCAAAACTATATTACTTCCATTCACAATGTAGACTGTATTCAACAGAAACTGTAAAAATACTTTCAGTTTACGAAACATGACACTTGGTCTTTGCTACAAATAAGTTCAAATGTTTTCATCTGCAAGACGAAAACATTGACGATGTGAAGATCATCCCAGACCCTGGTTGTCTTGGCGTTGGGCCATAGATGTGTCATTATGACTTCTCTCTTTTCAGCTTACTCCCTGGTCCATCCTTCCCACCAATCAAACTCCCCCTCTAAACCGAACCAGCCACATCACCAGCTGCCCCACATCAAAATCCCAACCTACCCTCAGCCCACCAACCTCAAAGCCCACCCTTCCTCCTCTGGGGCCTCCAGCTCCACCTCCTCCATCCCTCTCTCCCAGCTCCTGCTTCACGGGACACGGACCCTCACTACAGGCACCACAGCTCCCACAGCATCACACACTCTGCTCCTGACGTCCAGTGCCCCATCCCAGGCCCATGGGTATCCAGTTGGCACGGCAACCATCAAACCAGGGGTCAACGCTCAGACTTTGGTGGTGCAGCCGCTGCAGAAGACCTCGCTTGGCACGGAGAAATCCGGACATGGAAATGGACCCATCCCAATACAACCTAAAACTCTGCAGGGGCTCCGCCTGCCCCTCCAGCTGCCCTCCAGGAACCCCCCTCCCATCCTGCCCGCCCCTCCGCCCGTCAACAGCTCCGCTCAGCCCCCCCAGCCGCCGCACATCCCGGTGCAGATTGTGGGTGCGAGGCAGAGCACTCTGGGAAACACCCAGGCTCTGACTCTGGCGCGGGGCAGCTGCTGTCCCGACGGAGCCTCTGTCCTCAGCAGCTCGTCCAGCCTGCTCACCATGGTGGCGTCCATCGCTTCCAGGGAGGGTGGGGTCGTGGGTAGAGGGGTGGGACTAAAGACGCTGCAGTCACCTCAGGAGGCCCCCCCGTTGGCTCAGGTGTCTCAGGTGCATCCTCAGAATATTCAAAACTCTGGACAAAGTCAGAATGGAGTGTTGGCTTCAAGCCCCGCCTCCTCCCAGGCCCCCATTGTTTCCCCTCCTCGCTCCTCCCTCTCCCTCCCCCTGGTGATGGAAGAGCGGAGACGGACAACATCTGCTGTCGTCACCAACGGAGACGCATCGGGAAGTCAGAAACAACAGGTCGGCAGATTTTTGTTAATTAGTCAAATTAACTTGCATCGACAAGGATTAATTTCATTTCAAATGAGTTTAAATCAGTGACCTACTCTCCTTTTAGCTGTTGTATTTTCATGTGTTCATGTGTGATGTTTTTAGGGAAAACAGTTGACTGGCTCATTAAAAAGGAAATTAGATTCCAATTCAGTCAATTGTGAAGACGGCCCCTCCCCTCCACGGCTCCAGCCAGTCAGAGATCACCCCTCAGCAGTCCCGACCAATCCCATCGAAGCAGGTACAAACTCAGATATGTGTTTCCAAGGGAAAAAGTCAGAAGTTGCCAAATTCCAGCAAAACTTGTAGTGTATAAAACAGCTTTAGGATAATATGGTTGTATAATTAACATTGAGTTCTAAGTGTTATTCTATATACTACTCGAGTTGCTGAAGTTTTCACTTTTTTTCCAACTTTTTAAATGTGAAAGTAACAAAATATTTACTTTCTTACCCTCTCTGTCCTTCCCCTCGCCTCCCAACCAGGCTCTGGCGTTCCTCCAGCCTCCTCCTCTCCCTCCCCACTGCTAACTGTGTCCCGTGGGGTCCTCCAGGGGGAGAGAGCTCCTCCCCCCCAAGCTGTGGTTAAACCCAACGTCCTTACACACCTCATAGAGGGCTTTGTCATCCAGGAAGGGGCAGAGCCATTCCCTGTGAGTACATGGGATTTGTAGTTTCTAATACCCCTTTACACTGCAAAACTCAGGTATGACATTGCTCGCTGGACACCGACCATTTATTTTGATGTTTTTTGTGTTTGATTGACAGGTATGTGGTTCAGTGAAGGGCTCCCCTGGGGAGGACAGTCCAGACACCAACCAATCAGAGACTGTTACAACAGCAACAGGTAACTGCTTTGAAAGTACTGCTTCTTCACAGACAAGTTCGAGGGTACAAAAACATTGCTTTATAATGTCAGGCCAAAATGAAACTTTTACAATCCTGTGTGGCATCACATGACTAAGATATTACAGCTAAAGGTACGTTTAGGTCTTAAGTTGTACTTGCTATTTTCAATTATTATAAATAACACAGTTTGACTTACAACCCTCTAACTGCGAGTTTTCCCTTCACATTTTCTGATGTGACAATATATTCATTGACAAGTAAAATATAGATGTGATATATTTACTATCTGCTTTGTTGTTTTCTCCAAACTCTGCCCTCAGTGCTGAAGTGTGAGTACTGTAAAAACTTTGCTCCTGCCAGCCAGTTCAGAGGCACCAAAAGGTTCTGCTCCATGTCTTGTGCCAAGAGGTACTTCAACATGCATGAAATATAATATATGCAGTTGAAGCCATATGAGAAAAAACACACTGTGCTGCTGAGAACCACTGTAGCCTTGTGTCACATTTTGAATAGTTAAAATACAAAACAAAATAAAAATTGATGATTAAGAAAACAGTGTGTGATTCTCAGGTGGCTTCAGCTGTTCAATACACTGCATGTACGTTTTCTTTTCTTGTGTTTGTTCTTTTGTTTAAATTCCTTGATGTATGTCCCAATTCACCTTTATTCTACAACATTGGCATATACACATGTTTGTTTTCATGTCAAACTTCTGCCCAAACCTGATTGTTTGTTCTCTTTTCAATTTTCTCCATATTAAAATGTATTTATTATGTTGTACATGTTCGCCAATACAAACAATGCACTTGCGGCATTGTTTAAACTGTATGCTGTCAGCATATAATTGTACATTCTTTGCTTCTGCTTTGCATTTGTCTCTTTGCCCACTACATGTGTGTACATTATACACGCGTATGGTGCAAAGAGTCAAACAACTGTATGTGTTGCTCGTCTTGGCTTCAGTACCGTATATGTCACTCTTTGTCTACGATACAGTATGTATTGGTTCCCCAGGTACAACGTCAGCTTCAGGCAGCACTTCTGCGTGCGGCAGAGTCAAGGTCACGCTCCAGATCATGATCAAGGTCAACTCTCCAACTCCGACGAGGAGGGGGGGATTGCAAGGCGGAGGGTCCCCCGCAGGACAAGTTCAGAAATAGCCAGTGCCAAGATAGCAGGAAGACCTATACCTGTTAAGGTGAGAAAGAGCGGCACATATTTCATACATGATGTGAAGAAATTAAATTCAAAAAGTTGTTTTGAATCCATGCAACATCTATAAACTTCAAACCACATAGAGGCCCGTCAAACTGCCTTAAAACCACAACACAGCCAGAACACATAAATATGATTTATCAAACAGCCTCAGCTTGTGACTTAGACAGGGAGCTTAGAATATTTTAAGATGGAATGCAATAAAGTGGTACAGGAATTTCCTAAAACCCTTAAATGATTCAGCATTTGAACACATCTGGTTCCCAGATCATGAAGTCAATGTTTTTTTTGAACATGTTTTTTGTTTTGGTTCTACAATAGAAAATACATCAGTAAATATTCCACTTGTGAGTGTCCGAGGCTTTTGTGTGTCATAAAAACAGCAATTGCTATCAAGTGACTAAATAAGATTTCTAAACGTCATCACACCGAACACTAGCCGCCTTTAGCTTAGCGGTGGTGATGCTCAGGCATTTAACCATGATTAAGTTTAAGTTTAGCCTAGAGTTAGCCTTTTTTTATCATTAAAGTGGGGTTAATATGCAGAGATTATCCTTCTGCACAAAACGCATACATATCACAAATGTGTGCTAGCTGCAGGTCTTATTTTATGCAGTGTTACAAAATCCAATGGAAAAATCCCATTGCTTTTTTGAGGCAGCCTTGTGATGCTAACTTCTGGCTCTTTCTACAAAAATGTCATCACTGCACCACTCATATTTCAATAGCTTTCACTTGTCCGCCCCCAAGTGGCTGCAATAGGCACTGCATTACCAACCCAACTAGGATTCATTTTCACCTAGTCTCTGTGATACTGCCAAGCAGAGGGAATTTAATCTCAATGATGATACTTTATTATTTTTATTTTAAAATGTTACTTTTTATAGGTTTGTTCATGCATTGAGTCACATGGATACACTGGGGAACAATCCAGTGCAACCTAAAGCTTCCACTGTCACACAGAAGGCATTTTTGTAATGCCTTGCTCGCGGGTTCCTCCGCCTCTCCTCCTCACAGTGCCGTTCAGAGTCTAGCCATTCAGACGAGGAGTCCAGTGGTGAGGAGGATGAAGATGACCCCATGTCCCTCTCTCCCGCCTCCTCCGCTTCCTGCCACCAGCCGCCTCCCCCACTCCCAACGGAGACTTCTGATCCCAGCTGCCTGCGTGCCAGCCCCGCCCAGTGGGGGGTGGAGGAAGTGTCACAGTTTATTTCCTCACTACAAGGTTGGAAGAAAATTACATTAAGAGACTGATAATGATTGATGTTGCCCCTCCTGTGTCATTGTTCTCCTTATTAACATACTTCCTATTTAGGATGGATTGTTGAATCTTTGGTAGGAAACTAAATATCAATTCTTTGGAAAAAAAATCGGGGTCAAAAAACACTTCTTTTTTTACTATAATGTGTTGATAACAAAATGACCAAGGAATATAGATTATAATTGACACAAATAATCAGTGTTTCAAAAAAACTTCTGCTTAATGATCTGTATTTTTCACACTTTTTTGTTCCTCTTTTAATTATTTAAAATGCTATTATTACTTTCTTTCTTCTCTCTGTTTCCTCTTGTCCACCTTCCCAATATTTCTTTCTCTATTTATATTGTTCTTTCTCCTCTTCGCAGGCTGTGAGGAGCACGCCGCCCAGTTCCTGTCACAGGAGATTGACGGACAGGCCCTGCTGCTGCTGAAGGAGGAGCACCTCATGTCCACCATGAACATCAAGCTAGGTCCTGCCCTGAAGATCTGCGCCCACATCAACACCCTGAGAGACTGATGTCAGTGTTTCCATAAATCCACCCTGTTCAAATTCAAGCCCTGGGCATTTACCCTAAGCTCCTTTTCCAGGCCCAGTTAAGATATGGAACTTCATTTTCAAAACAAAGGCCTTTTTTATCCAACTGCTGCATTTGAAATCTGTTGTGGACTTGTCTGATCTGGAGCACATTTTCAAAGGTCGTACTAGCACAGAAGTATTGTTATGTTGTCTGTCATGTTTGTGAGTTTCAAAAATACTACAGAATGCCAACTTTATTTTGGTGAGGTTAAATGTGTCGTAAAATGCTATTGCTGTGCGAAACCAGTGCAGAGATTGTTTTTATCAAGTGGTTTGCTTTTTGCTTTTTTGTTGCACAATTTCAGTCTAATATCTGCATTGTAAAATGAAGGTGTTTGAATGTATTTCAATGCAGAAGTCAGTAGGATAATAGTAGAAAACTTCAACGAAACGTTGAAAAAACTGCTATTTGTCCATTATGTCATATTGTACAGGAACATTATTTTTTACAGACCTTAGTCTTTTTTCTTGCCTCTGAGAACATTGTTGGTTCTCCTTTAGGAAAACACTTCTTTTTTTTAATGACAATTTATTAAAGCCACAATCAGCATTACATTGGAACAGAACTTCAGTAAACAAACACGCCATATTTAATTCAAATCTACCCAAAACGTTGCAATGAGTCAGCATCTCAAAGATGACATTTTGATTATTTTACTTGTACTTACATTTGTTTAGGGAAGCTCTTAGATCTTTCATAGCTCTGTGTTATTTATAAAAACTAGTACTTTCAAAACTGTAATCATTATCTAAGTGTAGCTATCACCATTTTTAAATTGTGGCATTTTTATTTTTGGAGTGGCCTATTCTACAGTTTACAGGGTACATGTACAGTACAGTGTACTGTCCAATGAGTCCAAAGGAAATCCAAGATCTGAGACTGTATTCTCGCATTTAAAGATTGTTGCTTTTTCAAATGGTTTAACCGCCTGCTTCAGATCTCTACAGACGTGTCTGTATGACGGAAGGGTAACGTCATGGGCTTGAATTTGTGAAATTGAAAAGAGAAACGCTGTAAAAGATAAATAATGAAAGTCACCGACAGATGTAAACTGTTAAATAAGCTGTTGATTTGAAGTTTCTTTAACCTGCATTCATGAACAAAGCCAGAAGGTTCTTAAAGAAGAGTAGGCTTGTAGCCACATGTGGATGAAGAAGAAATCATACCTGAATGAGTGAGTGTGTGAATGGGAAAAAAACCTTTACTGTAATAAGTGTAAAAATTGCCTTTATATTTAAATGCACATTTGTTTGCTGGACTGCCTTGTTTAAGCTTTTCACTCTAGGACTTTTCTCATGTTATCTCTGTGAACCTTGTGGCCTTTCTCACTAGTCTCTACACTAGGTTTAGATGAGGATTGTCTGTTTTTTTAACTGCTTTTCATATCATTCCTTGTTTTATATTAGTGCTTACTTTTTTACGATTGTTATTTCAAGCAATGACATCTGTTGCCTTTCCCAAAAAGCGTGACTGAATGGTAGCTACCTTGATTAAGGAAACTTGCTGTCTTACTCATAGCTTTGTCAAATAGCGTGTAACTACCAATAGTATTTACCTTTCTAGCTAGCTATCTTTGGCTTTATGTTAGTGACTGTGGATATTACAGTATTTTCTTTATAAAAAAAGGATAATAATCTTTGATAGCTGTGTTTTATATTTCATAGTTTTCTCTGGATTTTTAAGTGTTTAAATCACCAGATCCTTCGGCATATTGTGATGACCAAAAAATAAATCGCCTGCTTTGCAAGTGATTGGAGCCACAATTTCTTAGTCAAATTATTGGAGGTCTGCGACGATTACCGGTGTAAAATTGTGAACAAGCAGACCATTGCAACTTTGTTTATTCAATCATTGTTTTCCCAAAAAGTAGCACTTTTCTCACAAAATGACATAGGATTCTGCAAAAAGCTTTTCTTTGTATAGAGGCTATTTCAGGATCTAAATGTGTTTGCTTGCAATAATCAGAAAAACTGCAAATTCCTGGAGGAACTGAGTTTGAAAAAGCGAAGCTAACAAAACTATCATGCAAATAAATAACCAAGGAACTGTTCTAAAACTGTCACATCTGTGTTTTTATGTCCATCCTGACTTGACCTAAGCCTAAGGTCACCTAACCCTCAGGGCTAATAGACTCTTGTTTTATGTTTTTAATGTGCATGGATAGCTTGGAACATGCACTTCCCCATCTCACATTCCAGTTTAATGTGGCAAGGGTATTTTAAGCAAACCAGATTTTCAGCATTGCCATTTCTCAATTTCCTTTCCATTTCCTTTGCCTTCTGTCTTTAGTCAATGTTGCTGCAGGCTTTTAAAATGTTACATTTAGGGCCAGTATATAGTGTTACACTGCAGAATATAGTGAAAGTCTTGCATGTATGACTGTATGAGGTTTACAAAAGCCTCATTCTTATTTATTTTATAAATATAATTATTGGTTTTAAAATAATAACAGTGTTTTAACATCACACAGCTGTTAAGTGCACCCCCTCATCTTGCTTCTGAGAAGCTTTGTACATAAATGGTAAATAGACTGAACTTATATAGCGCTTTATCCAGTCTTTAAGTCCCCTCAAAGCGCTTTACATACTACATGTCGTCTCCATACAGAGCAGTGTATGTTACTCTAGGAACTCAGGGTTAAGTATCTTGCCCAAGGACACATTGACATGTTGACTGCATGTGCTGGGATCGAACCCACAACCTTCTGGTTGAAAGACGACCGCACTCCCTCGCAGCCACAGTCGTACATACAAAACATGTTGTTTCAGTGAAAAGTGAAGCAAACATGTATTGTTTTCTTTCATAACATTAGTCATTACATAAGTTATAGTTTACAGAAAGAGACATATTTACAATCCATATATTACTATTCAAACATATAACGTTTTAAGTGTTCCAATATTACAAACAGATATATCAAACAAAAAGGTGTGTTTCACAAACAAGGTGCATTTCTCTGAGAAAATTATGTTTTATACATTTTTCCATTTTCCAGTAGTCCTGTAGTCCTGGGTGTAACATCCAATCATAGCACAGCGTAGTTATACGCCTCTCCATATCCCGCCTCCCGTAGGTACTTCTGGATATCCAGTGGTTGAGCCACTTTGAGAACTTTGCTCCCATTGGCTGATTTCTCTCCCGACTGAAGTGTTCTAATGAGCTCCGACGTTGACAGACGTTGTTCGGGGCGCCAATGGCTGCAGTTCTTTATGATGGAGTGCCTACAAAATAGGGTAAAAGGTCATAACATTGTAACCTAAAAACCTTTATATATACAGTCTATGCTAAAAACCCAGCAAAACATATCTATAGGCCTATGTATCTCCCCTTATATAAGAAACATAGTAAGATTGTTATGACAACATATTACTGGTATGTCGCTCGCACTCGCACCGTGACTCGCATCCAGTAACGTGTCGTCGTAGGCTGTTTGCAATAGTCAGCTCAGGATTTACCGGTAAAATTCAGTGCATGCACATGCTAACGAGATTTAACGTCTCCATACAAATGTTTTTAAATTGACTTTTCAAACGTGTTTTCTTTGGACGTTATCGTGAGGAGGTTAAATTAGCGAGCAGGCTAACTGGCTTATTAGCTAACTTAAGCTAAGTTGATTTACAATTTACAATCAGTGGCTAATTAATAACACCTGTTCATACGGTTCATACCAATGCAATTCATTACAACAGTTATGCAGTTGATTCTATC
>CALSBZ010046637.1:689887-716999 GCA_943591055.1 Gobionotothen gibberifrons
ACAGTATATCATTTGCCCAAATAGTTGTTTGTAAACATTTTTTCTCTTACCTGGCCAACTTTCTACGACTGTTCAGGTGTCTGTGTGCTCCTCCAAACCAAAACATGCAGTCTGCTGACCCTGTGTAGAGTTGTATTCATCCTCTCAGTTGTCATGTTATCATAGTTGGTGTGCAGTTTAGAGTGATATCCACAGGAAGTATCTAGGGAAGACACTGTGAAAGTTAGTTTCTATTTTGCTGTCACCAGTCAGGTGTGTTTTCTGTCGCGTTTGTTTTTCTTTTCTCTCTCTGTGACTCTCTCTCTCTCTCTCAGGTTGGCCACACCCACCCCTCCAACACTTGTGACATGCTTCTCCTTATCACCTGCACACACCTTGCATTCAGTTTTATATTTGCTATGTGCACGATTGTCTGTCATAGTTGATGTGTGTTGAGTTTCCAGACATATATCAATACATTTGTCAACTTGTTTATTACTACTGTAGGCAGAAAGGCAACATGATGTATTTTCTGACCCCCATCATGTGTTTACTTTAAATGGTCAAGGAAAAATATAAAAAATAACTATATCTATATAATAATAATACATGTTATATATATAGCACTTTTCCTGGTGCTCAAAGCACAATATCATACATCACTGAAGCAGTCTGAAACGGTTTGAAACATTTCAGTAAATGTTGGCGTTGCCCCATGGCCACTAAGAAGGAGGATTTCCCTAAAGTAAAAAAGCAAACATTTTAAGAAAACCGCAAAACTGTTGTTAGACTTGTCAGTTTGCGTATATTGCCTTTTCTCAGTGTGGAAACATGTAGACATTTTCACAGGGTCCAAAATAAGAGATATTGACGTTTATGTGCATCTACTCATATTAAACGATTAAAGCATATTAGAAAAATGCCTTTGTCCTTCCTCAAAGAGGTTTGGTGACTTGTCGAGACATTCAAGATAAACGCTAGTAGATAAAATAAGATGAATGAGTATGTAAAGCTTCTATTGTATCATTTTTATTTACAGTGTTCATGCTGGCAAGATATAAAAGAAACGGACTCCGATGCTCTTATCACTTTTATTTGAGCCAAAGGCGTGACACTGGCTTGCGTGCATGTGTGTAATTTGTATTTTTCACGTGCTGCATCACCCTTCACCCTCTTCCCTTTGTAAAGTCAAGCTGCTGACACACCCAGACTCTGACATCACTTTGTCAGGTTTCAACATAGCCATTGATCTCTAGCCATCCGGAACTAAAATGTTTCACAAGTTTAATGGACTCTCATTTACTGTTCTGTGTGTTTCCACAAATGTAATAACCACGGTTTGTTTGTTAGCCATTTGTCTAATTGCATGTTCATTTAGACAGACGCTGATATTATGACTGTTACATTTATTAGGTTGAAAGCTTTTGCCTTTAATTCTGTTGGTTTGAACATGTTATAGCTATGTTGATGTAGTTTGTTTCTGTGAAAGGACATTTGTTTTTGTCTTTTCACTTGCAAGCAGGATGTTAACTAAAAGGAAACAGAATAAAGACATGTGTACTGTCCCCAACCCATTTCAACACAGCTGAGCAGCCGGTAGGAGTTGCTCGTGCAACAACAAATAAACCCTAGCTTAGTACACAAAAACAGTGTATTTGTGTTTGATGGAGCTCAGTCTCATCTAAAGCTGTGCTGCCATGGATTGACTCCTGTCATTTCAATAGTAGTGTATACCCAGTGTCCCTTAAGAAGTTCAGCAAATAGTATTTTGGACAGTATTCGGATTCACTTCGGCATTTAGTTTTCTGCTTACTTTACTTCACAGAGGTGAGCCGTGAGCTTGGGGCATGTAGGGGGAAACCCCTGCTGGAGCTAGTTTCCACCATGTCAGAATGTGTGAGAGAGTGCGAGTGTGTTTCTGTGGGGGTCCATGCGTGTGTATGTCTATCCCGGTGTGGTCCTGCAGCATGTGTGTGTGTGTGTATGTGTGTGTGTTGGAGTGTCCTGGCTGGGTATCCAGCTCGTCCTGGTAATGCTGAGACAGACGGTGAGCGGGTGGGTTTATTTTTGGGTCAGTGACAGTGTCAATGGCCGCAGATGCGTCGGAAAGGAAGGCTCTGAGATACAAGCAAACCCTGGTCAGTGTCCCTTCTGTCATTCCTTTAAGTGCTACTTTTTCTCTCTGTTGCTCTTTCTGTCTTGTTATGTCCATCTGTCCATCTGTTCATCTCCACTGTCACGCTTAGTTCTCTCTGTTATGTTGACCACAGTCTCCTTCCCTGAACCCCCCGTGTCGTTCTTGCATGAGGCACCTGTTTTGGTAGTGCAACCTTTACGTATGTGCATGGATGGAGCCGCTTTCTCTTATTGTGTGTGAGCCTGTAAAATATTCAGTTCAGTATTTGGGAGCTGTAGACAGGCGGAAGACCAATTAGCTGATGTATAACAACAGGGTCACACACATGGCCACACAACAGGTGCTTAAAAACTGTGCACCTCCTTCACCCCTGAACTTGGCATACACACACACACACACACACACACACACACACACACACACTATGTTGCTGTCTTGCTGTTTCCTTCTTTCCTGGCCCGCCACCTGTTTGCTAACCGTCGTGTGCCTCGGTTCTTAAGCCCTGGTTGGTCTTAACACATCTAGGCCTTTCTTCTGTGCTATGTGCAACACAATATGTTAATATTTTGTGTGTACAGTTTCCTTCCATGTACATCTGTGTCCATGTACACTGCATGTACTTTAATGTCTTTGCATGTTTGCTTTTGTGTTTATGGCCCAGTGTGTGTGGTATGGTGTGTGTTAGGTGTTCTGATCTTGTGTGTTCCAAAAAAGGGAAACCTGATCACACTTTGCAGTGGTGTTAATCTTCTCCTGTCACATAGTAACATGTATGTTTTTGGACAAGATGGTGTGAAGGTTGTGTCAGAACATCTGGAGGATTGTCATCATGGGATGTTCTGTTATTAGAACACAATTGTGAAAAAGTGAAAGAAAATGAAATGAAAACGGAATCACACTCCAGATTACCCAGGGACATTTATTTGTACAGAAATGTGTCTTTTTTGTTTGTTTTCAATACTCTGAATCAGTACACACAATACAAATATGGTAAAAGGCAATAATAGAGCTCTGATTATATGCGTAGTGTAAAAGGCCTCCCCAATACAAAAATGGAACATAAAATAGCTTTTATGTTGGATTACTGTCATAGAAAGTGTTTGGCCTAAATTGTAGCCCTGAATTTATTAAGTAAAACTACTGAATAGTTGAAGGTTCATTCATAAACAGAAATACAGAAACCATGTGACTCCCTAAAACAGTTCATTTGTTGTGAATGATAGTCATCATCATCATCATCATCATCATCATGTTGATTGGCTGGTATGTGAGGGGCTGGTGGTCATGGTCACCACTAGTGTTAATTGGTTGTTGAAACCCTATGCCTATGGGCAGTCCAGGATGTGCAAAGTCATTTAACCTGTGTCTGTGTGCGTCAGTGGGTCCTTGAAGACCGTGTTGGATGGGGAAAGACAGTTTGATGCTATCGCCCTTGGGAGCAGAGATTAAAACAGGAATTTTGTGTCACTTATTTTTATTTATTTAATTTTGAGTGCATCGCCTAGAGCTGTGTGATGGGCTTACATTAAACGAAAATGAGTTAAAGGTCAAACTCTGCCAGTAAAGTTAGCATATCACATGTCTACAGCTACAGAGGGTTGGCAGTCATATTTAGAATGTATGCCCTGACATTAGCAGCAAGTTGCTCCTACAGAACATTGCAGTGTTTGAAACTAAAATCAGTCAGACAATCTGTCCCCAAGACTGCAGAAGTGTCTTTGAGCAACACACTAAATCCTTCCGTAGGGCATTTCACTGTTCGTGACTCTTCACCAGCTGCATACAACACACTGTTGATGATGTGTAGTATGTACTGCAAACACGTTAGAAAGGACATTAGTGGAATGCTGGGGAACTCAGCTGTTAGTTTGATCAGTTTATACTTTCTGTCTATAAGTCCATAAGGGTCTTAAAGACAGCTAGGGGGACAGCGTGAGAGAGAGACATAGGAGAACCTAAGATATGAAGAGGCATTGAAAGGTACACTGATGGTTAGTGAAGGAGCGAGGTGTGGGAAGTGTAATGGGCAATATTGGATCACACTGGGACTAAAATTAGCCCAGAGTTGTGTTTCACCGCAGAGAGTAGGGGGCAACTGAGGAAAGAGGTAAGTGATTAGTGCAGAGTAGAGTTTCACTGTTCAAGAGAGAAAACAGGAAAGTGAGGTGGACTGAGGTAAAGGTGGAAGAGTGTGGCCAGGATTGATTTCTGACAACATATCATGCTCTCTGGCGGTCATGTTGGCTGTCCCACCATCCAGGGCCGCATAGCAGGGAACAGCTGATCGCATTTCTTAACATGCTGTCACTGCCAACCATTTCAAAACATAGGATGTTAAATTTATGTGAATTTGGTGAATCAATCAAAAATACTTTATTAATCCCAGGGGAGAATTTGATTTTGTGACAGTTGCACTATATTAGAATACAATAAATAAGTATTTATATAAACACAAATTGAAGTAAAAATGTGCAAAAAAGGTTGTATCAGCCACAGGGAAACAGGGTCTTAGGCACAGCGTCTGAGGCACAGGATTTTGTCAGATGTATTCTGATGCAGCCCTTTTTCCGTAAAGCACATTAAACTACACTTCAGTTATTCCATCTGACTCCTGGCCAATACCGTTAACTTTACCATTATTAGCCAGTGATCTTATGACACCGCATATATATCCTTTTCTCCAAACATCTGAACTAAGCCCTCCTCCTTCGTCTCTTCGGTTTACCCTGCATCCCCTTTGTCCTTCTACAGATTCAGTGGGGATATCCTTTTTTCCGACCACCATGCCAGCAGGCTTTAGCACTATTAGTTTCTCCCTGGTGTAAACAAGGCAGCCAGGAGCAACTGCAACAGCCTGAATGCACGCTTGGTGCATGCGCAGTGTGCTATACCGCAGGCAATAATTAGGGGAACATTTGAGATGTCATTTTGTCACATTATATTACAGATCATACCATCACAGATCAGTTATAGTTCATTTATTGTGATTTTCACAAAGTGTTAAATTGTTATTTAGGGTAAAAGTGACAGCCCTTAAAGCATATAATGACATCAAGAGCAGGAGACTAGAACAATTTGTGCTAATACGAGGGGCCTGCACACGTCTCTGTCTGTATGTTTGTCATACAGCTGTTGCAAACAAAGACATTTCTGTGTGAATGAAACAATGTTGTAGAGACTAAATAAATATGAGTGAGTGTGGTTACTCGAGGTGTAATGCTAACAGGGTATTATGTATCTGCCTGGCATTGCATTGTGGTAAGGTGATAGTCTTCCCCTTTTGAGTGCATTTGTCTACACTCTTTCTGTGTGATGCACTTGTAGACATGAGCTTTCAGGACATGTCAGGAATAATGTCGCATGAGAAAATCCTCCATTCTAAGAATGGATTGAGCACCTTTTTTGAAGGGTCTTGTGCTTTTTGTACTAAATGGCAATCGACTCATATATCAGCAATAGTTTTATCCTAAGCCAATATTAAGGCGATTTAAACTAATTTACTCTCAGAAATAGGGAGATAAAAGAATAATCTCTAGCCTTGCTGTTCATTTAGAGATGTTTCTGGTGGAGCAACATGTCCGCCTGCTGAGCCAGGCTTATCAGCACGAGTGATGAGTGCATTTTTTATCTTTACTTACAAAGGTTTTCTTGACACCCCAGATGTCAGTTTTGCATAATGCCTTCTATTAGAAGTATTCTTTGTTCCCGCGTCCCAGGAGAGAAGCTTAAAATAAAGAGACTAATGGAGTCTCTGGAAGGGTTCAAATGGGTTACTTTAATTAAATAGCGTGGTAATGAAACAAACAGAAGGTGGTCGGAACGCTGCTGCAGCTGTGTTCCTGTGGGGTGGCCGAGGAGTAAGAGGCTGCGTTTCACTTCGGTTAAATGGATTCCTTGCGTCCCTCACTTGCGTCGTTTCCCTGTGACTAGTCCCTCCCACCAGGGAAGCATGGAGGGACGCAAGGAAACCACGAGAAGCAGGGAAATGAGTTTTAAGAGCAATGGAACGTCCTTTCCTCCGGAGCGTCACGTGAAGCGTAGTCCGTTTGTGATGACGCTGCACAGCTGATCGTCTGACAGCAGCCATATCTGTCCCCGTTATTTCCCCCCCCCCGCCTCTGTTCGTACACATGTACTGACACAAACATTTGTATCATCTGTTGTAGACCCAAATAAATAAAATCAAATAAGAACTCATTCTCAAAAAAGATAAACGCCATTCTTAAAATGTATAAACGAACATTAGTTGGATTAATATTGATTAGAGTGCACAATAGAAATAAAAATAATTCAGAGAAGAAAAAGAGATATGTTATCAATCAAAACCCAGTTAGATTAACATGAATTGGATTGCACACTGTGTTTGTTTGTGTGCATGTAGCACATTCATATTTTAATATCACTTAATGACTGACTGAATGGAAATGACAATAAATGAAAATGTAAAACGAAAAAAGCGATCATGAAAATGTTTCCAAAAAATGAATAAAATGATTTTTGTCCACTTTGTTGTTCAGATATATCACATATTTGTAACTAAATGATGCATTCATTGAAACAAAACACAGTATAGACTGAGGAGTGACTCCCGTGAGGTTCATGTATTTTCTTCACTCCGCTGGGAAACTGCTCTCATGTCAAGAAGCATCAGATCAGTGCATGCGCTGCATCGTCCAATCAGTGAGCGATACACAGTAAGGGGGCGGGCCGAGTGTCTGAGGATTTCATCGAAGGATGGTCTGGTGGTTCCTCGATTATAGCTCCTCCATTATCGCTCCTCGCTCCTCGGTCCTCCGCCAAAAATAAGACCATTGGGACGCTACTCAAGATGGCGCAGACAAATCAACTTCCGGTGAGACCGAGACCGAGGAGCGAGGAAATGAAAAATAAGAGAAGTGAAACGCAGCCAGTAAGAGAGTCAGACACGTTAGTTCTTCCCGCTTGCATCTCCCCTTCGCTCCTCCTCTCTGGGGGCTGTGACTTAAGCTTCCGCCCTCCTTTCACCAATGTCCGATATCACACATAACAGAGGATTTAGACGTTGTATATTCATTGCATCACTCCACACGCCTTTTCTCCTTATACACTCATTCATGACTTGTTATCCAATGCATTTTAACGGCTGCAATCGTTTGTTAACAGAAAACCGGAAGTCAAGCTTACTGGTGATATTCCGGAGACTTCTTCCGGTATAGCTTTTCAAAATAAACTTTAGCATCAGCGTTAGCCACACGCGAATGCTAACCGGAAATGTTTTCACAATAAAACAGTTTTAAGATTACTGTATGTTTAAACTAAATTACATCATTAAACATTGATTTTAATTTCTTACACTTCTCACCTAAACTGCGCTCTATAAAGGCCCAGACACACCAAGCCGATTATGGCCGTCGATGGGCGTCAGACTGACGATGAGCGTTGACATGCCCTACTCTTTTCAGCCGTGCCGACACCTTTTCGGCCGAAAACCCACCGATTCAACATGTTGCAGTTTTGCACGGTTTGCAGACGGCCAAAGGTTGTCGGCAAAATAAATCACTCTGATTGGCTGTTCAGCTAGCGAATCAGTGCATGAGAAGCGAAACGGAAATGAGGGACCCAAACAAACTATTAAGAAGGCAAATTTGAGATTTCATTTAACTCCAGCTCTCGACACAGGTTCGGGAAAGCCCCATGAGCTTCTCGTTGTAGAGTGAAAGTGGAACGCACACGCTATTTGTTGTTTGTTTATATCACGCAGTCTGTTCTTCTTCTCTCGGTTATCATGCAGTCTGTCTTCCGGTTGTTGCCTCTTTTGAATGACGAATACACACTACCGCCGCCTGCTGGTAAGGAGAGTTTTGCCACTCACGCATCTGCAGTTCGTACGTGCTTCTTGGCCCTCGGCTGAAGTCTTTGCGGTGTGTTCCAGTGCGACAAATGGCCAAGACGCAGAGACGCGAGGCGAAACAACAGTTGGGGGTCCGTCTGTGTCAGTTCTTTGGTGTCAGCTTGGTGTGTCCGGGCCTTTAGAGTAACACATTTTTGGAAATTAGAACTTCTGAGTAGGGACTGGCGAGCACCAGCCCAGATTTGGCAACAGCGTCTAATCATGGCATGGACTGATGGTACCGTTACTTCTCCTTCATTGGCTGAAAACAAAGGAGGCTGGTAGCCATTGGCACAATGGAAAGGAGAGAGTCCTGTAGCCGTGGGGAGAGTATTGTGGGCAAACTCAACCCATGTGAGGTGGTTGCTCCAGGAGGCAAAACTCCTTCCAGAATGCGGAAATATACTGTGGACCCCTGTCGGAAACAATGTCGCTAGGAAACCCATGGATCCTGAATACCTGGTTCTTCATGACCTCTGCAGTACCCTTGGCAGAGGGAAGCTTGGTTAGGGGAATTAAATGAGCCATCTTGGAAAACCGGTCCACCACTGTCAGGACCGTAGTTTTGCCTCTGGATGATGGAAGTCCTGTCACAAAGTCCATAGAAATGTGTGACCAGGGACGTTGGGGAACCGGCAACGGCTGAAGCAAGCCCATTTTGACCTGGGACGAGGTCTTATTTCGAGCACACACAGGACAAGCTGCTACGTACTCCGCCACGTCTTTCTTCATGGCTGGCCACCAGAACCGCTGTTTTTTATTTTATTTTATTTGACAGGGACAGTGCACATTGTTTAACATTTCTGCAAATGCGCCAGAGTTAGCCAACAGGCTATTTTTCATCTGCAGTCCCTGGACAGATGTTGAAAGTCATTCTAAAAACAAAAATACATATTCACAAGACAGATAGCAACAGGTCAAGGCACATGTGTACAAACAGAGCGTTGTAAAGTGCAGATTGTGTCAGGTTTGACAGAGCCGATTTTCCACTAACCATGTTTTAAAATTAGATTTGAATAAACTGCAGGTGTTTTGTTCTCTAATCGTTACTGGGATTGAGTTCCACTGTTGTGCAGCTTTAAAAGAAAATGAAGATTGGCTAAATGAACTCTTCCTTAATGGAACAATGCAATCTCCTCTTGTTGCAGCTCTTGTTGACCTAGTTACAGGTGTGCGTATGGTGATAAAATGTCTGAGCGGAGGTGAGGTAAGGCCGTGTATTATTTTGTACATGAGGCAAGTATTTGCAAATCAAATTACATTTTCCCAGCTCAACAAGTTGTATTTTGTGAGTATTGGGCAATGATGAGAATGAACTGATTTCTTATCTACTATTTTAAGTGTTTGTTTGTATAATGATTCCAGGGGTTTAAGAGTGGTTTTATAGGCATGTGACCAGGTTGTTAAGCAGTAGGTGTTGTGAGATAGAACCATAGAGTGCATGTACATCAGAGCCGCCTCTGTTGACATGCAGTCTCTGGTAAACCTCAAATTTGACAGACTGAATTTGACCCTGTTGCAGACCTTTTTCACCTGAGCCTTAAAATTGAGTCTTGAATCAATTAAGACCCCCAGGTATTTGTACTGTGAGACCACCTGTAGCCTCTCCCCGGACACAAACACATCTGGCTCAACGCAGGAGGACTTAGTTTTGGTGAAGAAAATACATACAGTTTTACTGACATCTAGTTGCAGACAGCATTGCTCCAACCAAGCTGTTACATTAACCATCTTGTTCGTCAGTTCATTAGCCACTTGTGTCAGACTGCCTCCGTGAACATAAATTACAGTATCATCAGCATACATTTGGATGTTTGTGTCTGGACATATCGATGGTAAGTTGTTTATATACAATGAAAATAACAATGGACCCAGAATTGACCCTTGTGGGACACCTGTGGACAGCTGGAGGTTAGATGATTGATTATTCTGTACTCTGACATACTGAGAACGGTTGAACAAATATGATTCTATCCATTTAAGTGTTTGTGTGGAGAAGTTAATGCTGGATAGCTTAGATTGATAGATCCGCTGCTCTCCCAACACCCGGGGTAAGCCAATATCTCCAGATAAATGGACTGTACTTATATAGCGCTTTATCCAGTCTTTAAGACCCCTCAAAGCGCTGTACATACTACATGTCGTTCACCCATTCACACCCATTCATACCCATTCATACAGAGCAGTGTATGTTACTCTAGGAACTAACATGCATACAGTACACATTCCACCGTTGGCCATGCCATCGGGAGCAACTCAGGGTTAAGTATATTGCCCAAGGATACATCGACATGTTGACTGCATGGGCTGGGATCGAACCCACAACCTTCTGGTTGAAAGACGACCGCACTCCCTCGCAGCCACAGTCGCCCCAGATAACAGCAGACAGATTGTGATGATCAGTGCATTGCTTTGTTGAAGTCGAGTTGGTGGATTAGTATTTTTTTTTCAGTCGTTTGTACAGAGAAGGGAGAGTATGCTTCCCATGTCCAAAGTTTCCATGATTTTGGTTAGTTTGCTGGTGCAGCAGATCAGCATTGTTTGCATATATGTTTTGTAGCCGGTTGATGTCAACGGGTCTTAAGAAAATCGAAAGTAATGCATATATTAAGAGAGCCGTGACTACACCTGCCTCACCTGCCGATGCCATTTTGAATTCCTTCACCCTATGATCCTGAACATGGTCCTTTTAACACCAGGATGGCACGAGAGCACAGACGTGTGGGCCCAGTGGATGACCTTGGAGTGGAGGGAAACAGGAACAAACAACAGGTTGTTTGGACACTCGCTAGGTGCCCGGTTCAACACATTTGCTTGTTTTACGTCTGACTCCACCTGCCAGAAAAACGCTCCGACCACACGGTTTAGTGGAAGGATGGTCTTGGGCTCTACGACAAGTGGTTCTGGGTCGTAAAGGCGAGACAGAGCATCAGGTTATCGGTTCTGCGATCCGGGACGAAAAGAGAGTGTGAAGTGGAACCTACTGAAAAATAGTGGCCACCTGGCCTGGCAAGAGTTGAAGCGTTTAGCTTTTCTAATGTACTCCAGGTTTTTATGGTCTGTCCAGACTAAGAAAGGTTGCTCTGCCCCCTCTAACCAGTGTCTCCATACCACGAGGGCTGCTTTTACAGCTAACAGTTATGTATTTCCCACATCTGCCTTTGTCAACTTACGTGACAGGTAGGCACACGGGTGCATCTTGTTGTCCTCCACAGATCTCTGAGACAATACTCCTCCAATCCCCTTATTGGAAGCATCGACTTCAACCACAAACTGGCGCTGGGGATCTGGGATGGTGTGTATGGGAGCTGTGGTGAACCTTTCCCTGAGGCGCTGGAAGGCAACGTCAGCCTGGGGAGTCCATTTGAAGGGAACCTTAGGAGAAGTAAGAACATGCAGAGGGGCAGCAACAGATCTGAAGTTTCTTATAAACTTCCTATAGAAGTTTGCAAACCCAAGAAACTGCTGGACCTTCTTCCTGTAGTCTGGTGTTGGCCACTTGGAAACTGCACTGGCTTTTGTAGGATCCATCTGTATCTGATTTGGTGAGATGATGTATCCTAAAAAAGACACCTTTTCTGGGTGGAACTCACATTTCTCTGCCTTGACATATAGTTGATTCTCAAGCAGTTTCTGCAGAACCTGACGGACATGGTTAACATAGGATTCAGAGTCTGGTGAGAAAATCAAAATATCATCAAGATACACAAACACAAAAACATTCAAAAACTCCCGCAAATCCTCATTCACAAAAGCCTGAAACACAGCCGGTGCATTGCACAGTCCAAAAGGCATTACCAGATACTCATAGTGGCCACTCTGAGTGTTGAATCCTGTCTTCCACTCATCCCCCTTCCTTATTCTAACCAAGTGGTATGCATTTCTTAAATCTAACTTGGTAAATACTTTGGCAGTCTGAAGTAGTTTGAATGCAGAGGACATGAGTGGCAGAGGATAGCGGTTCTTTACCGTAATGTCATTGAGAGGACTGTAGTCTATGCAAGGCCTCAGAGACCCATCTTTCTCTCCTACAAAGAAAAACCCCGCCCCGGCTGGTGAAGATGAAGGGTGGATAATCCCTGATTTGAGTGAGGAGGAGATGTAGTTGTCCATTGCTGCTCTCTCTGGTCTTGAGATAGAATAAAGTGTTTCTTTGGGAATGGGAGCTCCCGGTAGGAGATCAATGGGACAGTCAAAAGATCGGTGAGGAGGTGACATGGCTTTCGATTTGTTAAAGGCTTCCTTTAAATCGTGGTAACATGGAGGTACTTGCTGTAAATCAGGATAATCAGGATGATCTATAATAATCCTACCAGGATCAGTTGGTGCATTAACAGGCCTTGAATTTGTACACCTGTTAATAAAATCCTCTCCCCATCCTTTAATTTTCCCGGAACGCCAGTCAATGTGGGGGTTGTGGGTCTTTAGCCATGGAAAACCCAAAATAATCGGATGCTGAGCAGATTAAAAAATGTGGAACTGCATAATTTTCAGTGTGGTCCTTATTTACAGTAATCTGGATGGCTTCTGTGAGTCACTGTAAATAACAAACGACCGTCTAATGCACTGGCGTTGATAGGGCGAGATAGAGGAACAGTTTTTATCTTTAGCTTTTTGACTATGCCCCAGTCCATAAGACTTTCGTCAGCTCCTGAGTCTATTAGCACCCTTTGGTCAATGTCCTGATTATTTATGAATATGTTTACCTGGATAACGGGACGAGGAGGAAAGTCTGTGGAAAGTTTGCTCACCAGCGCCCTCCTCTTGGCTGGTGAGTGCGTTCTTTTCCCGGACAGGAGGACGAGTTGGTGATCCATCTGGCCACAGTAGAAGCAGCAGCCCTCCCGCAGACGGCGCTGCCTCTCCTCCAGAGAAAGCCTGGTTCTACCCAACTGCATGGGATCGTCTGTGTCAAGCGGAGGCGCTGTCCTCCGACAGTCTCAAGCCGCGGGCTGGAAAACTTCCCCTGGCGGAGCGGCTCTCCGAGGAAAGCCCTGGAAACTGGGATTTCCGTCACGGGTGCACCAGTGCTCTCTCTCCCTTTCCCGAAGTCGGTTGTCGATCCGGATGGACACAGCGATGAGAGATTGAAGGTCCCGTGGCACCTCCAGAGGACCAGCTGGTCCTTTATCGGATCTGTAAGTCCAGTCATAAAGGCGTCACGGAGAGCCGGAGTATTCCACCCGCTGTCCGCTGCCGCCGTGCGAACCTCGATTGCATAATCAACCACCTGGTGGTTTTGCTGGCGCATCTGAAGAAGTCTTCTGCTGGCTTCTGTAGCAGGCGAGGAGTGGTCAAATATGTGACTCATAGTGTCTATAAAGTTGGATAATGAATAGCATAGCTCGGAGTCTCTGGACCATTCTGCAGTAGCCCAGGCTGCAGCTCTCCCCGTTAAGTGGGACAGGATAAACGCCACTTTAGCATGGTCTGATGAAAAAGCCCCTGGATTGTGTTGAAAATGCAGATCGCACTGCACAAGGAAGGCTCTGCAGTTGATGGAGTCTCCGGAGAATCTCTCCGGAAGAGCCAGCCGTAATGAAGAAACAGCCTGGATCGGTTTGACAGGATTGATTACAGGAAGACAGGAAGTGGGAGACAAGACAACAAATGATTAAACAAGACATGACTTAACTCAACATTTTTGACGGGACACAACAGTGTGTTAATCCATCTATCCATCAATCTGCCTGTCCATGAACCTGCTAAATGAGAAGCTGTTGAAAGGTTACTGCATAGATGTCCAAAGGGTCATCAACCGACACAACTTATCAACTCGTCAGTTGTATTCCTGGAGTTCTATTGTCTACTGATGATGTACCAAGAATATATATGAGCCCCGGCCTGACATTTGTGGCACAGTGCTGGAATAATTCATGCTTCAGTAGTAGATGAGTATCTAATTTGTGACAGATTGGGAATGATGAAATGAACTCAAGGTTCTTGGAAGGAAAAAGTACAGCTCTCACATAGCAAATCTATAATTTGTATTTATGGTTTAGAGATTCACTCATTTTTTTCAAATTGTGATGTATGACTTCAGTGACCCCTGGTGTCCCTCATGGTCTTGTTTCATGTTACTGTAGTTGTCAAGAGGACTTTACACTACCTAATATATACATTACAGTTTCCAAACCATACCAACAGATCATTTACAGCAGTTACCAGTAAAAACACTGGGCAAGGTCCATAGCATGAATATATACAATACAATACCATGATACTTCATTATCGTTTCAAGACAGAATTTTCTTGCATCACAGCTGCACGATGTGCATCACCAACAAGGAATAAGACAGTATGTTCAAGACCCTTTTAAAATGTATTTGATCTTGGATTTAACTCAGTATTTAACTCGCTGGACACTGTATTTCCGTTAGCTGTTCAGGACATGGTTAGGCGCAGAGGCAATGTTTTTTTGCATATCTGGTTGACTCGTAGTTTTTTGGGGAAAATAAACTACAGAAAGGAGTTAAGATAAAAGTAGTGCAAGAGGGCATCTTTTTTTATTTTTTTTATTTAACCTTTATTTAACCAGATAAAAGCATTGAGATAAAATCTCATTTTCAATGCTGACCTGGCCAAGAAGGCAGCAACATTACACATAACACATTTACACAAACATATAAAATACAGAGAACATAACTAAGAAAACAAAAGACGACAAAGCAGTCACCACATTGTGCACATTAGGACAGTAAGAAAGGTACACTACTTATTACTGCAAGAGCAGCTGGTGGTAAGGACTTCAGACAACTTCAATTTAAAACATGCTATTGAGACAAGTGCCCTCAGTTTTAGACTTGATTGAAGGTCATTCCAAGACCAAGGACCATAATAAAAAAAGACTCAGTCCGCACAGCAGGTACCTGGAACCGTATCCAGGCACTGGATCTGAGGTTGTAAGAGTCACAAACTGGGGCAAATCTGGCACATATGTACAGTGGAAGCTTACCTAAAATGGCTTTATACATTCATAAAAACCAATGCTGCATCCTACGCATAGTAAGTGAGGACCATCCAGTTAGGCTATACAGTTTGCAATGATGAGTCCTATAGGGTGCATTTGATATATAACGCAGTGCAGCATGGTAGAGTGGGTCAAGTTTGGCCAAAACAGTGGGACAGGCAAATCTATAAATGGTATCACCGTAGTCCAGCTGGGACAGGAATAAGCCAGAGACCAACATTTTACGGGATGAAGTTGAAAAACAACATTTAAGTCTGAAAAGGAAGCCAAGAGTGAATTTCAATTTCTTAGTTAGAACTTCAATATGGTGTTTAAAGTTCAGATTACTGTCCAACCAAAAGCCCAGATATGTGTAGGTATCGACAAACTCAACAGAGACGCCATCAAGGGTGTCAATGGAGAGGCAAGAGGACGCTGACTTGGGAGCAAAAAGCATTGCTTTGGTTTTCTTACTGTTCAATAGCAGTTTGGAATCAAGAAGTGCATGCTGCAGCGTGATAAAATCAGATTTTAAATTGGAAACGGCCATATCCAGAGAAGGAGCACATGAGTATACAATAGTGTCATCAGCATACATATGATAGGTAGAAAATTGCATCTGATTACAAATATTGTTTACATATAATAAAAAGAACCAGGGCCCCAAAATAGAGCCCTGTGGAACTCCCTTCTCCAAGGTGACAGGGTCAGAGACAGTACTACCCCACCTGACGCATTGAGTACCAGCAAATGGCATTATGACCGAAACGAGACACCAACATAACATTAGACATAATGTGGTGATCTACAGTGTCAAATGCTTTGACTAGGTCAATAAACAATGCAACACAAACAGATGTTGTATCCAAAGCAAGACTTTCAGACTGGCAGTCACAGTACTGTGCTTTGATCAGAATCCAGATTGCATAGGGTTGCATGTTGTGTGAATTTAAAAAAAGTTTTAGCTGAGTAGAAACTAGGGACTCAAGAATCTTTGATTCTTTGAAAGATTGAGAGAGGACGATAATTATTCAACTCCGTGGGATCACCAACTTTCAAGAGGGGCGATACCAGAGCTTGCTTCCACACAGCTGGCAGTGTGTGAGTGGACAGGGGGAGATACAAAATATCAGTAACTTACTGGTTGTGCTATAATCTGAGCTGCAATTTTTAAAAAGACCGGGTCGAGGCCGTCAGGCCCGGCATACTTTTTAGGATCAATTGAGTGCACACCCTGTAAGACTTCAGAGGCCGAGAAATAAGCGAAATCAAAAACAGGGGAGTTCATCTCTTGACTAGGGCTGTGAGTACGACCATTTAGAGAGTCATGACTTTGCTCATCAAAAATGTGACCAGCCTTTTTGAAGTGCGCATTGAAAGCATTAGACATACCATCTGAATCTGAAATAAAAGAATCACTGACCTTCAGTTTTTGTGGGAAACTAGAAACCTTCTTGTTCTGAAGTGATTTAATTGTTTTCCAGAATTTAGAATGGTCATTAAAACAATCAGTGGTTAAGCTCAGATAGTAATCAGCTTTAGCTTTTTTAATAAAGGCTGAACATTTATTTCTGAGGACACAAAAAAGAAGCCAGTCATCACTAGTGTTAGGCTTTCTAGCTGCTTATTTCAATCATGAATTAGATCAGATATTTCTCTAGTAAAGTGTTCCTATTCTTAACTCTGAATTTTCTAAGGGGGGCATGTCTATTAATAATCGATAAAAAGTGATCAATAAGAAATTGGACGGCAACATCGACAGATGGAATTAACGCTATGAAGTTCCATTTAACCTCCGCCAGATCGTGTAGGAAAGCCTGCTCAGAGAAGTGTTTGAAGCAGCGCCTGAATAAGGCCCTTGGCTTTGGGCAACTTAGTGCTCCTAACAAGCAATAGTGCAATGGTCACTGATATCATTAGGAAAAACACCAACAGACACATACTTATGAGCTGCATTTGTTAGAATGACATCTATAAGGGTATCGTTATTGGGTTTGTCAGGGTTTATTCTAGTGGGACTATCAATAAGCTGAGTTAAGTTCAAAGAATCACAAACCTGCTTAAACTGTGAAGATGTATCACTCAACCAGTCCCAATTTAAATCACCCAATAATATGATTTCAGAAGAAAACATAGACAACAATTCAGTAAGGCTAGTAGTTGCATCCATGATGGCCGATGGAGGCCTATAACAGCTCCTACTGAAACAGATAGTTGTGCTAGTGAGAGAGAGTTTAGGATTGATCTCTCCCGCAGATGTCAAGGCAAATTTCATGGAGTCTGTCCAGAGGTGATAAATCTCGAAACAGAGCCCATGTTTCCGCTTCCATTAAAGCTGTTTGGGTCAACACGTGGTCCTGTCTATTTTTGACCTAGTCTCTTCTCTACCAGTGTGCCAGAAGGAGAGTACTACACTGTTCATTCTCACTTTCACAGGAACTACCTGTACATGTTTATGTCTGATGAACGAATGCTCGACATTTTTGCACGATTTGTGGAATGATTAATGGATTGGTCGACAGCTCTATGGGGAGTACCAAGAGAACCAGGGAGGCTCCGGGAGACGGGAGGCCACACGCCTGCTGACTGAGAGACAGATCAAGAAACATGGAAACCACCCTCGCAGCCACGGCAGGACAAGACATGGCCGACGTAGCCACGGTCAGAATGGATATCACAGCAGACATCAGCTTGGCTATTACAGCAGGCAGAGAAGGCGTCAGTCCGCCATGGATGCCGAGGGCGAAGAGCAGGATCAAACTGCTGAACCCGACCCCACGTCCTCCACGAAAAAGAAACGCTCCTACTCCAAGTGTAGAGGTGAGTATCCCTAAGAATAACAAAAGAAGGTCAATAAACTTTTACTATTACTTTATTGTGGTTTTTGGTTTTGTCAGACTGCATAGCACGGGTCCAGCGATTCCTGGTGACCAGGTTGGGAGAAGACTGGATCTTCCTCATTATGCTGGGCATCACAATGGCGCTAGTCAGCTGGACAATGGACTATGCCAGCGCAAAAAGCCTGCAAGGTAAGTCTACAAAACCCAGAATACATTGCAGATCTAACAGAGTAGAGTAGAGGCTAAGCTGGAGCAACATAGCTTGGAAATGTGCATCTTTCTTTTCTTCTCTGAATTTAGTTAGTCTTTGTTTCATAACTTATTTACCATCTTCTGCATCTATCTTGCATTATTTGTATTTCTTCCTGAAGTGCAGCTATTCATTCATTTATTTTTAGCCATTGTTTTTTTATTTATAATTTCCCAATTTGTATCACTTCCTTTATCTTCCTTCCACCCACCTTCAGCCTATAAATGGATTTATGGGGAGCTGAAGGGGAAAATCGCCTTGCAGTACCTGGCCTGGGTTTCATATCCCCTGATCTTCATCCTGTTCTCCTCCCTCTTCTGTCACCTGGTCGCTCCTCAGGCTATTGGTCTGTAGCCCAGTCCTCCTTATGGCTGTGTTCTCTGTGCTCGTCTACCTATAGTTTCTGGTCTATTACCTCTAAATTATGACTGCATATTAGACAATGTACATTTAGTCTTCAGCATCACATATTGGAATAGTCATCTCAGCTAATCAGTGAAATGAGATGCTGTAGCATTTTATTGAAATGAAACCCTGTGGAGTTTATCCCTTCAGGGTGCATTATTCAAACTGACTGAAAAATGTTCTTTATCTAATAGGTTTATTACTTAAGCTATTTTAAGCAGGTGTAGAGAAAGTGCTTAAAATGGGATCTTGCTTCTTTGTCCAACATTTCACATGGATGCTGCTGTACAGTCGCTGCAGAGTCAACGTGCATTTTCTTTTCAAATGTGGCTGTACAGCTGTGGGACATAAGCTTCAGACTTGGGCTGTCAAAAATAATGTTGTTTAACCAAAACACTCCAGTGAACTGGACAGTAAATAAATAACTCGACTAGGAAGTAAAAGACTTGTGACATGACTCGATGACTTAAATTACTTGTATGTGTTTTTATTTAATGCTTTCAGTTTAAATATCAAAAATATCCAACATTGGCAATGTTGTCAAAGCTTGGCCTGATATCACATTTATCTCTATTTAGTTAAAGTGATGTTGTGACCATAGTGCTGCTTTTTGACGCTCCTACAATCAAAAATAATGTTCTTATTCTTATGTTTTTTTGGAAAATATACTTACATTTGAAATATTTCTTTACAGGCCTTCTCTACACAATTTTGTATTCTATAATTCAAATGATTCAATGATTCCCCTGTTCCCCTCCAAACAACCTTTTGTTCCCCTTGTGTCTCAGGTTCTGGCATCCCAGAGCTGAAGACCATCCTGAGAGGCGTGGTGCTGAAGGAATATCTAACTCTCAGGGCCTTCGTTGCTAAAGTCATCGGTCTGACGGCTGCCCTGGGCAGCGGGATGCCTGTAGGCAAAGAGGTGGGTCAACCACATTTGCATCATTGATTAAGTAACCAATCTCTTCCTGTATGAAGCTGTCAGAATATCAATGTGCATTTCCACACAATTGTCATCTATTTATTTAAAGGAAAGTAGAACAAATATTAAAAGGTTGAAAATAGTTTGCCCCTGCTTATAGTAGATACCTGTTCATCTGTCCTACATATTATTCATCAGTATTCACAATAATAGCTGCATCAATCAAAACGATAATACATCACAATACAATGTAATCCAGGTAAATGTGCAAATGGCTTCAACACTCCCTCTACCTTTTTCATTTAATTCAACCATCAAGTGCATCTTTCCTCTGGTTTTTGGTATTGTACTGCACACACACACACACTGCTATACAACGTTTTTGGATGAACTGTACTTCATGTCCTCTCAGGGCCCATTTGTCCACATCGCCAGCATCTGTGCTGCTGTTCTCAGCAGGTTCATGTCCTTCTTTTCAGGAGCTCAGGTAAACTGATGTTAAGAAAATATAGAATTTTCAAGTAACTGTTACCTGTGATTATAATCAAATGTGTACTGTATGTATACTCATCTATATGTCATCTTTCTGTTCTCTCAATCCTCCCTCCTCTTCCTCCTCTCTGGATCAGTAGAATCCATACTGTTACACAGACATCCTGACAGTGGGCTGTGCTGTCGGGGTGGGCTGCTGCTTTGGGACTCCACTTGGAGGTACACAGTCTTCTCTGTCTCTCTCTCTTTTTCACATCCCACATCTTCCCTCATTTGTATATACCCAGTACATTTAAATTGTAAGCTATGTTCAAGGGGTTTAACATTTCTTTAAGTATCCACGAGTGTTCCATTTCACAGGAAAGACCAGGTTGTTTTACATGCACCTTTCTTGCTTTTTTTTCTCCGTTTGATCGCTGCATATTTCCTTGTTGTCTTTTCCACCAGGTGTGCTCTTTAGTATAGAAGTAACATCCACATACTTTGCTGTGAGAAACTACTGGAGAGGATACTTTGCTGCTACATTTAGTGCCTTCATATTCAGAGTGTTATCCGTGTTCAACAAAGATGCAGGTACTGTACTGGTTGGAGAAAAGGTTTTCATCATTTTGACACTTATTTTAATGTTGTATTGGTGTGTGAGATACTGGCCAATATTATGACATGTTCTCTTTATCAAGCAAGCACTAGAGGGCACCCTTACTTCAAAATTGAAAAGGCAAATTGACAATGCCCTCCTCTAATATGAAGCAGAGCAGTATTTTATTACCTGATATGGGTCACCCAAGGGTCCTGAAGGAATGTTTAAGTGACTGCTGTGATCAAAATTGAATACGATGTTACTGTGTAATACACACTCAATCTATATATCAGTAGTAACAAGAATGTCACCAGCTATTTTATGAAATCTATAGTCATTACCACCAGACTGTCAACTCAATGTGTTCCTTGCATTACTTGACTGAATCAATCAAACTGTTACCGGCCCTAACCTCCGTTAAATATAAAGTGTTTGTCACAAATGTAAATCTACATGACCTCTTCTACTAAATTGAATATATTCTCATAACTATTTTAAGGCAAATTAAACTGAATAAATAGTTGAGCGCACTTAATTTTAGTAAGTAAGAATGGTATGTTAGTTTATGATTTCGAACAGACCCACACTCACACTAGAATGACCTTGTAATGCAAGGAAGTTGATCAGTGCCTCAGTAATACAGAGATGATTGAAAATATTTGTTTAAATGCCCCTTTAAAGAAAACACGACAGCAGCCGCTGCTGTAAACCAATAACTATTGACAATTATATTTAATAATCATTTTATAATATTTTAGTACCTATCCTGTACTTTGATCACTAAAAAGTGATTGCGTGAATTTCCTCTCTCTTTGTTCTTGTTTTCCAGTAACCATCACTGCTCTGTTCAGGACAAACTTCCGCATGGATTTCCCTTTTGACCTGCAGGAGCTGCCTGCCTTCGCCATCATTGGGTGAGTGGCTGGATAATGGAGACAAAGGCCTTCATGGCAGCATCTTTGTGTGCGTGCTTTATGCAAATGTAGCATTTAAAACATTGAGAATCCAATTACTGGTTCACCGTTTACCTCAAGGGAGGAAATGGAGAGACGTGCTGTATAACACACAGGCATGAACAAATGAATTAACTTGGCTAATGTGGAGTTTATTTGTTTTGGCAGGATCTCCTGTGGGTTCTTGGGGGCGTTCTTCGTCTATCTCAACAGACAGGTGGTGCTGTTCATGAGACGCCCCAACGCCATGACACGCTTCCTCACCAAACAGTGAGTCTTTGCTCAAAACGCTTGGTATACATTTTTACATTTGCTATAATTGAATTGGTTAAAGGATGCTTATGGTATAGGATTTTACTAGTTACGCACTTAATCTTCATTGACTGATGCCAAATCAAAATTAAATATGAATTAATTATTGAGTTTATATACAGTATATTATATGCTTTAATATTATTGCCAGCTAATCCTAGGTTTATATACTGAATTTACAGTTTGAAGTATTTGTATCTATTAATTGCATTTTTCCTTGTAAATGTAGTGTTTGAGTCAAAAATGATGTTCATGAGAAATAATCCATTATTATTTACGTTAAATTTTCTTCTGTTCCCCCCCAGCCGGCTGATTTTCCCTGCTGTGGTAACACTGGTCATCGCCACCCTGACCTTCCCACCTGGGTTTGGACAGTTCATGGCAGGAGAGGTCAGAGATCATATCTTGTTATCCCACATTTCAGTCATTCAGACAGGGAGACCACAAGGAAGGAAACTCTGTCGTCTTTTTGTCAGTTTATCAACATACAGCACCAGGAAATGCCACCCAAGAAGCAATTATCAGGAGCTAGGGATGTCATGAGAAAAGTCAATACCACATTTCTGGACACAACACAGTACCCGGTTTGGTACATTATCGTAGGAGCTGTAGTGCGCTATGGGCTTGTGTCTTACTTTGAACTGAGGACTTTAGAAATACATTGTGGACTTTCATTGGTATATCTACCAGTACATTTGTTTTATTTTGAAATTGTTTTAATGCAGAGTATGCCTGCTTTCAAATGATACAGATCAACGTTGTGCTGTCCAGTGTCCATCTGCAGGCCATGATGAAAAATATCCAGAAAGCAACATTACCAAAATTATTATATATCATATTTTATGTTATTGGATTCCTTCAGTGCGAGGCATCATCACAGAGCTGTAGACGTAATACATATAAGCCTGCTGTGTTGAATTTACGGAAGCTACATCACAGGATCAAAGCCTATCGAAGTTCAAACTGTGACCTACCGGCTTCACAGGGAGACAGCAACATGAACATTTACCTTGTGCAGCTTTGAGGGGATACACCACAGCCTTTGATCTGGCAGTGGTAACACCAATTAGTATTAAATAATTGAGAAATAATACATTCATTTAAATCTACAGGGCTGTTTTAACACGGTTTGCCGAAAGCCTCATTATTTTCAGTGTTTGGCAAAGTGTGACAAGGAGCTAGATAAAGTGTGTCACCAAAATGATTCTAATAATTGGTAAGGAAAGGAGCTGTAAGCTCTGCTGCTAAAGCAAGAACCAAATATATGCTTGAATATTCTGAGCACCATCAGCTCACTAATATGCATATGTGGCCTTACTTTGATGTCAGTGTCTGTGCTTATCCTTGATTGGATGGCTTGTTCCCTTTTTCGTGAACAACTGGAGTTTTAAGGTGAAAGCTCTTAAAGCTATAGTTATAGATAACCATGTGTAGGGCGGCCCAATTTGGAAAAGAGGATCTGCACCTCACAGAGTTGTTTTATTAAGCCAGTAGAATGCAGCACCACAATATTACATTGAGAAATGTATCTTAACTAGGGTTGCAAAGAGGCGGAACATTTCCGGTACATTTCCGGAAAGTTTCCATGGGAAGTTAAGCTGGGGAATTTTGGAAATATTCGATGCAAATTTAAACAAAAAACATGACATTTCAACATGTTGAAAAACTTTTTTTTTAAGTAGAACAGAACAAGTTTTAATCATTTTATTGAAGAACGAAAACAGGAATGTTGAGTTAAATATTAATCCTCTGTGCATGTGATGGAGGAATGCACAGTGCCTTTAGGG
Organism: Gobionotothen gibberifrons; assembly: GCA_943591055.1. Taxonomy (NCBI): domain Eukaryota; kingdom Metazoa; phylum Chordata; class Actinopteri; order Perciformes; family Nototheniidae; genus Gobionotothen; species Gobionotothen gibberifrons. The sequence goes on from CALSBZ010046637.1 coordinate 713,363, forward strand.
GATGTGGTCTCAATAGCCATGCAGTAAGCAGTGTGCTATATGTGATTGAGGAATGGCATGGATATGTCAAGTGTACTTGAATGGCATCTGTTTGTTTTAGTCAAGATTATGCTAAAATATACTTTCCCCAACTATATTTAAGTTCCCTACGAAGAGCCAACCTTCAATTTAGAAAATTCCCAGTTTATTCACATAAATTCCCGTTAATTCCCGTTAATTCCCATGGAAAGTTTCCATCTTTGAAAATTCCCGGAATGTTGCAACCCTAATCTTAACATATTTTGCCTTTTATCAAATACTTCCTGACATTTGAAAATTGCACTAGTCCATATAACGATTTTGATTGTCGATCAAATGTGCAGCTCCCACCTAGTATGAGCTAGGCGTTTGCCATTTGCTTTTGTAACTGCATGTGTATCTATCCGTGTGCATATGCCAGTCAGCGACACCTTAACATGTTTTTTCCCTTTCCCCTTGCCCTTAGTGCATATCTTTCACGCTCTTATTTTATAAACGTCGCACACCTTTTTATAACAGCAATGGCTGCGAAGTAAAGTGATACATTTAAAACATTTCAGTTAAGAAAAGTAATCCCATATATATTTTGGGAAATGAAATGCTTCCAATCCAACTTGATAGCACAGCGCAGAGTGACAGCAGCAGCGGCAGCTCAGAGAGAGGAGATTAAAAGCTACATGAGTTGTGAACCAGACGTGAACCCAGAACTTGAAAAAGGCGCAGGAAAGCCTATTATTACATCCAGCTCCGTCTAAGGCCCACAGCAGCCTTTCACAGAGCATATCCTCAACATCTCCCTCTCACACACCGAGCCATCAATTCCAGGCTCTCCATTCAAGCGTAGCTCAAGGAGGAAGCAGAAAAAATGAAATGAAGTTGGCGTTGTTTTCCCCCGCAGCGGTGTTAAGCAGATGTGAGATGTACTGTGCCTGTGAGCGATTCAGCGGCATCTATGCAAATGTGGTGCAAAACACTGCAAAAGTGAATTAGTCATTCATGAGTCATCTAAAGAGAATGAGTCATTGGACACGGTCACCCGTACCCGTCTGCTTCCAGCTTCACGGATGACTTCCTGTCTGTTTGTCCCACTTGACTTTCTTCCTCCCTTCACTTATTTTGACTCTTTCTTTTCTCATACATTTCCTCCTTGCATTCTTTCATCTCCTCAACACATGTTTTTCTATTATTTCTTTGTATCACTCCTCTCTCTTTGGCTTCTTCTCCCAACTCTTCCTTACCCAAAGCTTCCTCTCACATCCCTCCTTTATTCTCTTCTTTTGCTTCAACAAAATCTCTATTCCTCCCATCCTTCTCTATCACTCGCTTTTCATCTCTCTTTCGACTTTTTTCCCCTCCAGTTTCTTTACACATCCCTGTCTTTCTCCTCTTCACTTCCTCTTTAATTATCATCTCATTCCCTCTCTACTCCCCCCCCCCCCTTCTCCCACTTTACCCTGTCCTTTTCCTTTATCCCCTTATTTGCCACTTCTCTCATCCATCCCATCCGCTTCTCCTTCCTCTCCTCCCCCTCTCCAGCTGATGCCAAGAGAGTGTATCAACTCCCTGTTTGACAACTTTACGTGGACAAAGATTTCGGGGTCTTCTCCTCCGGTGGGTCTGGGCCTCTCCGCCGCCTGGCTTCACCCTGATGTCAGTGTCTTCGTCATCCTGCTGCTCTTCCTATTCATGAAGGTGTGTGGCTCGCTCACAGTGTAGGCTTTTTTGCTGGATTGGATAGGGGTTGGTTTGATGGTCGAGTGTGTGTCATCGTTTAAGTGTGTGATTGTGTTTGGATTGGGCAAAAGTGTGAATGAGTGTACTTGGCTTTCACCACCTGACGTAAGCATTTACGTCATCATCGTCCTCCTCTTCATTGGGTACATTTGTTGCAGGTCGTGTGTGTGTGTGTGTGTGTGTGTGTGTGTGTGTGTGTGTGTGTGTGTGTGTGTGTGTGTGTGTGTGTGTGTGTGTGTACACAGCTGCTTACAAGAAAACACAAGACTGCTAGAACTGCTGGCAGCTTGCCAGAACTGTTGACCTTGGCCAGAAAGACAAGAGGAAGACAAAGGCACACACACACACACACACACACACACACACACACACACACACACACTGGACAATCACACATCCCTCCTATCTCAGTAGTTATCAGCAGTGACATGACCATAATTCTGGTGTAGGTTCTGGATTGAATGTGCATGCACACAGGGGGACAGATGACTACTAACAGACTAGGAACTACCCAAATACATGTTGATAACTACCCCACGATAACAAAGCAGCTTCAATGCTTTTAATAAGCGGCATATATCATTTTAAAATAATAATACAAATAATAATTAATTGTATTCATATAGCACCTTTGAACCATAGCTACAAAGTGCTTTGACATACAAATACACAAAGAGCAAGTGAACTAAACAATAGCATCTTAACATAGAAACACATAGAAAATAATAAAACAAAAATGCATACATTAAGAATAAATTACAAAAAAAAACATCACAAAAAAGCAAAAGTGACTTTAGTGCTGACAGATTTTGCAGCCCTGATCTCCTCAGGCAGGTTGTTCAAAAGTCCAGGAGCTCTGACAGCAAAGGCTCTGTCTCCTTTGTGTTTGAATCTGGACCCTGGTCTCAGGGTGCGGGACTGGGCCTAGGGCATTAACAGGTCAGATAGATAGCTTGTGGTGAGGCCTCGCAAAGCCTTACAAGTCAGCAATGGAATCTCAAATCGATTCTAAAAGCAGAGAGGGAGAGGGATTTTTGTACTTATACCAGGAGGAGTCATCTAATCTAATGGTGATGAAAGCATTGATGACAGTTTCAAGAGTTTGGGTATTTGAATCTTTAAAGCAGCGTCAGTAAACTAACAGGTTGGAAGAGAACAAGCAGTGTCATAGAGCTTGTAGCCTCAGTAACAAAATCTAGCATGGACCGTTATATAAAATCAGGCAATTAACTGATAAGAATATGGATAACCTGAGAGCTGTCTGGTGCCTTTGTACTGAACGTTCTCTTGTGTATTTATTGAGCATGTGGTAAGACCTAATGCCTCCCACTGAAGAGCTGCAACTGCCCACGCCCATACAATGAGTGGGTGGTGTCATTACCACCCAGACAAGGTCAGTGCAGAGGACCTCATCTGAAAGAACTAGATGACAGTCCGACTGGAATTGAATAGAGCTGAGAATAATCAATAGATCCAAGATCACACACACAAAAAATGTGATTTTTCCAATATTGTCCAACTCATTTAGGCCAAATGGGGAGAAGCCTGCGAGCTAGTTCAGGCAGTCAACTCTAGCACCAATGATACATTAACACGTGATGCACCTCGTCCCTCTTACAACCAACCAACACATTCTCCTAAACATGCCGCTCTATTTAAACTGCCAGATCTGCCTGCCTCGCTATGCTGCTGCTGCTGCGTTTGTGCCCTGCTATTGCGTTCAAATCATTTAATGAAGCAGGATTGGACAACAACTCCAGCACTGTTTCAAGCCTCATGTTTGACATTTCATGTTTTAATGTCTTACGGTAAAGTAGTTAGCCTCTCACCATTGTTAGGTCGTTACTGTTGTTAGGTCGTTACTGTTGTTAGGTTGTTACTGTTG
>CALSBZ010046637.1:717170-728595 GCA_943591055.1 Gobionotothen gibberifrons
TTGTTACTGTTGTTAGGTTGTTACTGTTGTTAGGTTGTTACTGTTGTTAGGTCGTTACTGTTGTTAGGGTCGTTACTGTTGTTAGGTTGTTACTGTTGTTAGGTCGTTACTGTTGCTAGGGTTGTTAAGTTAAGTTGTATAATGGTTGGGAAAACCTTTCTGTTTATTTTAGCATCATGTTGGCTAAAATGTTGGTGACATTCTTCTGTATACAAACATACCATGCAATGTCAAGGTCAGCAAGAATGATCAAGGTCATGTCTTTTCTTTGTACAATATATTAATAAACCAATTATTGTGACAGACCTAGTTGTCATCCCGTTCTAAAATACTGACCTACAGCGAAACAACAGTGTTGCCACCATCAGTTAGACTTGAAATGTAATCTAGACAGAAACACATGTCTCTAAAAATCAAAGCTGTTCTGAAGGCAAAAGGTAACACTCCCTGTGTTTAGCCTCCTGATATTCTAACTGTTTGTGTTCCTGTCAATCTGTCCTCCCCCGTATTGTTCCTCCGCTGTGACCAGAGCCTCTGAGTTCAAGTGATTCATGTATAAAAAACACAGTCAGACAGACAGTGTCTGGTCTCTAAACACTGTGAGTCCTGACCCACAAACAGTCTGTTGGCTGCTGAAGGAACGGCACCAAGCTGTTGCTGCCTCATGTCTGAGGAAGATCTGCAGCTTCTCAAGAGCTCATGCAGAGCACAGTGAAGAAGTGAGAAACTGCAAGAGCAGATTCAGTCAATACAGAAGAAAACTGTTCAGAAGACATGGAAGCCACATTACACTAAGTTCCATTTACACTCAAGTGTGCTTGATGGTCTTTCTCAATGTCTGACTTACATGTTTTATTGGTCAGTGTTGTGAGTTTGAAGCTTAAGATATGATTAAAAAGATTAAAATGTGCTCCACTCTGTTATTGGAAATTCCATTTCCCTTTAAAGAGTCAATGCCAGCCTATTCTGTTTTTTGCATTGTCTACAGTTAATCTAGGCATAAATGCCACATACATAATCCTATCAAGAGGATATCAAAGTCTGTCACTCAGCGTCCTTGGCTGCATTAGGTTAGTCATGGTGTTTCTCAATGAGCAGAGCGGCTCCCTGTAGTGAACACTTCATTTAACCAAAACTGAGAGCAGCTGGCTGTTAAAACTCTTTCACAGTACACACACAAACACACTTGATATTCCTCTCTCCCCTGTGTTTATGGTTCTCTCTGGCTCTGATTTCCTTTTCTCTCTCTTAGTCCACCACATCATTATACTTTCTAGTTTGTCTTCATTTAATTTAAACTGTCAAATGATGTGCTAGGCAGGTGCACTGTAATGAAGCAAAAAATAATTGCACATGCAGAATATACTTTTGTTTGAATTTCGGTAACATTTTTGTTAAATTAGCATTTGTTCCAGGTTGGAATGCAGACTCAGAAACCTGATGTGGTCTATATGCAGCCGAATGTATTGTAATCCAAACAATAGGAAGACAACTTTCCATGAAAAACTCGTAATTGACAATTTTACAGAAAGTGGCAAATAACACACGTAATTTGTTTATCAGAGTTAGCAATAGTTTAAATGTATAATATACAACTTTATGTTTGGGCTCAAAATCAGGTTGGGACTAACAAACCAGGGTTGAAATATATATTATATTTATAAAAAAAACGTAGGTACTTGATTGTGAAAGAAGAATTTGAGAGTATTAGTTTATCAGATGATTTTGTCAAACCACAGACAGATTTTTATGACACATACAGTATACAGTATATTTTCTATATAGGAGTATACACTGTTGTTCATGTTCAGGCAGCTTTTAAACATAAACCACAAGAAGCTTCTGTATTGGATAGATTTATCTGTCAAACGGTTACCTTTTTTTAGTGACCAATAAAGGTGAGTTGGAGCTTTAAGTTCAGTCCATATTATTATGCCTATAACTATTTTGACTTCTATCCCTTTATGGCACATTAACAGCACCTTGTCACTCCTTCTCCAACTTATCCTTTATCAAACAGTGATCTTACAATATTTTACTAATCTATTTTAGGATTTGTGACACTGAATTTAAGTGTGTGCTGAAGGCCTGTGTATGTGTGTGTGTATCTGCGTGACTGTTTGACTTTTGGGATTAACGGAGAGAAAAAGACTGAGTGCAGTCCTCTCTGCCATCAGGACGGCAGCCACCCTCTGAGAGACGCCGTAATGAGCTTTTATCTTGTACCACAGTAATTAAGTTCTCAAACGACGATGATAATCGATGTGTGTAGAATGGTAATCTGGACCGCTAAAATGCGAATGTTGTGTTACTCTCCCAATCCCTTCAAATCCAATTGAGTATGTGGTGCCGGGGACAGAAAGCTGGGGAGTCGTTCTCTCTGCCGAACATCCCAAGTGTTGGTAAAGGTAATCATTATCGCTGATGAGCTCTGCAGCCAAAAACAGAGGGTATTATTAAGGGAGCTATTTCAAAGGTACACTTTGATGAATACAGATAGTGTTTGGAGACAAACACTGTGAGTAACATCTGACGAGTTTATTTTAGAGAAGTATTAGTCATCAGCCTCCACTTCTGGGAGGCAAGTTCAGCTACAGCACCATCCTCTGCAGCTTCAGTGGAGCAGCTTGCTAGTGAGTGCCTTGCTCAAGGACACCCAAGGGTGATTGGGTCCCCTCCACATACACACACACGCACACGCACACACCTTCCAGATTATCCACTTCTGTGGCTCATTAAGCTGTGACTAAATGAATGGATTGTTTTTCTCCCACTCAAACACAACCACGCAGAACAAAAGGTCTTAATAGCGCATGGACTTCATATCACTATGCAACACGAGCAATAAACTAATAAGCAATCCTACTAGTTTTAGGGCTGGGTAAGCTGCCGCAAGAAAATAGATAATATTGGAAATTAAAACATGGAAGAAGAAAAAAAGCTTCCGACCTGTTTGCTCTTTAAAAAATCACAGCATTGATTGAGACTTGTTTTCACGCGGACTGTGGAGCAATTTGGCAGCTGGTGATGTTAACTTTAACTTCGGCCACATTAACATGCCTAGAATGCAGAACACATAGTTTGGTCACATCATGCTTTTCCTCAAATGTTTCATAAACAAACAATCAAAAAACTACGCGCAGCATTTCCCCTACGTTGACTAGTGTTTGAAATTGAAAAGTGGGAAATGCCATTGGATTTTCAGTCTGCAGCCGTAGGGGAAAGCCTTGAATACTCATATTTTAAATCAAACAATGAGTTGACTGGCCTCTATGTTGATTTGAAGTTAATTTGAGGCTACTCACTTTGGCTTTATTGTTTTCCATCAACAGCTCCTAGTTTTTTCTCTTTAACATGTTGTATGATTGTTGTGTTGCAGTTCTGGATGTCTGCTGTGGCCACCGCCTTGCCCATTCCATCTGGGGCGTTCATGCCTGTCTTCATACTGGGTGAGAATTGACACCTATAGACTTTAAATGAAGCAAGGTTTGTGTGGGGTGTTATTAAATGATAATACATTTCGGTATCAATCATTTGATAGCTTTCATTTGCACGTTGTTGCCCATTAGTAGCCAGTTAACGGCATTTTTCAATTGATTGAGCTGCCTGCAAATCAGTTATATTTCAAAATACTGTTTTTATGGAATCACAGTCGTTGATTTATTATCTTTCCCATGAGATATTAGGCTCTTATTATTCAGATCAACATTTTAGGAATCTGTTTATTTGCAGTTCATCTGTTGTTTTTGTAGTGACCTTTACACATGCTTCACTTTCAATGATTCATCATTACAAGCTGCAAACAACTTGAAATGGATCAATTCAGCTCCAGATAGGCAGTGTCATGTTTTGTGTGTGCTATTCATCACGCAAAACAACAGCAACCGTTTCCAAACATGTAAATGAGACCATTACATCGGCTTCATGAAAAACGAACGAGCAAGATTTGAGTTTCTTAACAGACAAGTCTCTCTGACTAATGATGTTTTGGCCATTATCATGTTGGAATGATTTCTTTAATCAGCCTTTTCACCATCTGCTCCCACAACAAACGCTGATGACTTGAGGTCTGTTTGCTCTGGAAAGAAATGAACGGAAGGCTGACAATCTTAATTATTGTTTTCTACATGTAACAGATTACCTTGCTACATTACATATATTTAATTTAAAATGCCACTTCAAGGTTATAGGCCCAAATCCAAACGGACCCCTACCCCCCCCCCCCCCCCCCTCATAAATAATCATTTTAATTTTATGAGCTGTTTGGTTTTTGTAACGTCTCTGTAAATATACAAAACTTTACAGTCAAATGCACAACTCTACTGTTTTCTAGACTATACATGGTTATACATAATACATAAACCATCAATTATTAACATCAGTATGAAAGCATAACATTGATGTGTGTTTTGTGTGGTTTAGCCTACTATTTAACAGTTTGATGTTGAAAGTAGGCAAAAGTCAGTAATTTTGAACAGTATGTTTTTAACAGTTGATTACCCTGAACTTTAAGTATAATTAAACTGAAATGTTATTTCGATTACGTTGTTTTCGTAATCGTTGCAAGCCATAATCGTAATTGTGATTTAAAATATGATTAATTGAGCAGCCCTAGTTGAAAGTACATGAACTTTGATCTGTTTGAAAGGTTACCTTCTTCACTTGTCTCTGGTCTTGTAGGAGCTGCATTCGGCAGGCTGGTGGGAGAGATCATGGCCACGCTGTTTCCTCATGGGATTGTGTTCGATGGCATCCTTTACCGCATCATCCCAGGAGGGTATGCAGTCATTGGTTAGTCTCCCTTTCCACCTCCTAGTAATTCACTTATTTCAAAAAAACATATTCATCAAAGCTGTCTGCCTCATCTATTGCAAAAATGGATAAAAAGCCAATCTTCAAATGATGAAACAAACACCCGTTTGATACAGTACTCCTGAGTGCTCACAAAAACATTAAACAAATACAGATATGTTATTGAACACTCCTCGAACAGTTATTTGTTATGAAATGTAATCTCATAAATTCAGAAGGACAGAATTACGCTTAAACTGATGGCGTTTCTATAGGTTGTATAGATACGTGTGCATGATTTGATATATACAGTAATTATGCACTGGAAGCAGTGGAGACGCTGCACACAGGTGATTGACAGCCATAAGACGAACCACGAAATAAATAGATTTATTTTTTGTAAACAGCCCCAACTGTTTGTACATACATGTGCTAACCCAGCTTGATTGCACTTTGCTTACTATCATTTCTTAAAAGGGTAGAATATTGCGTTACATCTGAGTTATCCTGTGCATCCCCCTGCCCCCCCCTGTCATGACTTCACTAGAGAGGGATTCCCCGATCATTTCTTTTTTTTATCAATATGTTTATTGATTTTCAGTATACAAAAATCACATACATAGGACGAAGACATAGAGCCAAAAGCAATACATATATACACAGGACAACTACATTACTTTACATTAAAGAAAAATAACAACACTAAATTAAATTGGTACATACATACAACAAGGGCACTCTAATACATCGGCAACCATCCAGTTTTCCAGCAATAGGACCGTGTTCTGCAGAGGATATCACAGTAATTTACATTTTAACATATTATCACTTTATACACCAGTTATTAAATAGCTTCAAAGAGTTTAAGCACATAGCCTATTGTAATGTGTGTTCACATGAAAAGTGATAGGATCAAGCCAATGACGCAATTTTAACATATTATAACATATTATCCTGCCCCAGGATCGTTCAGAAATTGAGATAGGTCGTTGTTCTTGGTATACTGTAACGTTCCCAGACCTTCTGGAACAGTTCTTGTTTGTCTTTGAGAATGTAAGTGATTTTTTCTAAAGGTAGACATAAAGAAAGTTCCCTAAACCACTGTGCAATACTAGGTTTGCCCATCTTTTTCCATGTTAAGGCAATCACTCTTTTTGCTTGTAATAAGCAGATATCTATAAAAACGTGTTCATAACGTTGTATGTTATGTCCATCCGGATATAGTCCAAGTAGGAACATTTTTGGTTCCAGCTTTAAGCTGATCACTAAAATATTCTGTACTGTTACCCTAACCTCTTCCCAGAATTCCTTTATTCTTGGACATAACCATAGACAATGGAACAGTGTGCCTTTTCCTTCCCCACATCTGGTGCACGTGTCTGGGATATTAGCATTACATTTGTTCAGTTTTTCTGGTGTAATATACACTCTCATTAGCCACTTGTATTGCAGAAGCTTTAGACACGTATTACCCGTCTGCGTTTGGGCCGCCTTACAAGCTGTGCTCCACTGTTCCAATGTTAGGTCTTCCTGTAAGTCAGTTTTCCAGGCATTAAGTCTTAAGTTTGAGGATTTGAGGAACGCCAGCAGGAGATCATAAAATTCAGATATGATGCCCTTCCCAAAGGGGTTTTTAATTAAAACTTTCTCCAATATGGACAGAGGAGGGGCCAGCATGAGTCAATCCCCGATCATTTCCGGCCCGTGGCACAAACACACGCATTATTTAGGTGACGATCTGACCTTCTTGCAGTTCACAGCGTGCTCCACATGCTGCAACCCTTTGTTATCTGCCTCTACCAAACCATATTATTAACTTGGCTCAACCGCCCCAACAAGAACCAAAGTATTACACGTTGTGAAATGTTTTTTTTTTAAGCTGTTCTGTCGGCATTTCCTACGTTCTTCTTCATGCAGTCAGTCGAAAGGAATATTAATATGTGGTCATTTCACTGACTATTTATAGGCAAATATGGGCCTTACGCTTGTTATCAAGTTGTCCTCCCCTCCTTATCTTCCTCGTCTCCCTCCCTTTTCTTTCCACCCTTCCTCTCCCTCCTCTCCCTCAGAGCATGTGGCCACTTTGTTCTGACAGTTAAATGTCACTGTGGGTTCCCTCCGCCGTCCTCACCTCAGCCGCCGACCCAGAAAGGTTGCCTTCCTTCAATCTCCCTCTCTTCCCACTCAGTCCTTTGTTTCATCCTTTTTTATGTTCTCCATTCTCTTCAGTATTCTTCTCTTGAACTTTCCTTCCCCTCTCAAACCTTCTTATTTGCTTCCCTTTCATTGCTTCCTCACTGCCTTTCCACCTAATTTCTCTGTACTCCCTCTCCTTTCTATCCATCCTTCACCCACTCCCTCCCCTCCTCACCCCATCCCATATCTCTGACAGGAGCGGCAGCTTTGACCGGGGCTGTGACTCACACAGTGTCCACGGCGGTGATCTGCTTTGAGCTGACAGGTCAGATCTCCCACATCCTGCCCATGATGGTGGCAGTAATCCTGGCCAACATGGTGGCCCAGGGCCTGCAGCCCTCCCTGTACGACTCCATCATCCAGGTCAAGAAGCTGCCGTACCTGCCGGAGCTCGGCTTCGGGCACATGAGGTGCGTGAGAAGTTCAGATTAAAAAAGGGTTGTTTCAAATGTTTCAAATGTGTGCTATGTCAAGAAGTAAGGATTTGTTCCCACTTACAATTTCATATCAAACAACGTCTGTCCTTCCAAGTTTACGGTAAAAGTCCATTTGCTTGTGCACTGCTTGTATGTTTACAAGTTGTTTGAGTGGACAACCACCATCTGTGTGTCTGTGTGTCTGTCCTACAGCCAGTACAACATCTTTGTAGAAGACATCATGGTGAGAAGGGTGAAGTTTATTTCGTCTCAGTCCTCGTACAGAGAAGTCAAACATCTGCTGGACTCCTCCTCAATCAATTCAATCCCACTGGTCGACTCAAAAGGTAAAAGTTTATTGTAAACGAAACTACCATAATACAAAATGAAATGAAAATATGTATTTTGTTACATCTAATATGCGCTGTACAGTAAATATCATCTAAACACTAATCTACAGAACCAAATCTTTAACTTAGTTTAACTTTAAAGAATATTTTTGAGCATGGCAGTTTTGCCACTGTTGAATTTAGTGTGGTTATAATTATTCCTCTTCCTGCTTCTAGACTCTATGATCCTATTGGGCAGCATTGACAGGTTGGAGCTCCTCGCTCTCTGTGATTGGTGGTTATCGCCAGAGAGAAGACTCCTGATGCAGGTAAGGTAAACATTAACATAATAATGCTTCGTCAAATGAATCTTCTACTTTGTTGAATCTGTGCTTTGGCTCTGGCTACATATGAGTATGCAGACAACTATCCAGATATAAAAGTAATTGATAATGCAATGATCAGCTAAACCTGTTACCTACTTATCAATTATTAAACATTTCTATGATGGTTATATGACAAAAAAGAACTTCAAAAATCCTTAATAGGATCTTAACCACCCCTTAGACCTGTCATTTGGATAAAGGGAACATCTATAAAAGGAAACCCTATTTAGAGTAATTGAATATGACTGTATTGTAAATCGTTTTTCAAATGTCCATCATGTGACTCCTTTGATCTGGTGATAGACCATAGGAGCATCATTTAGTGTAAGCAAATGTGTTGTGCTGGCTGAAAGGCCTTTCTAACATGAGGAGGACATGTGCATACTGTACTGTGTTTCATCTAAGGATCCCAAATGGGGTAAACATCAAACAAGAGGCAGGCAGTACAACTGGAAATAAATCAGGGTGTTAAACAGAGCAATAGTGTTGTATTCACACTGCTGATGCAGTCTGTATTGATCTGTTTTCCTGGGTGTGTGTTCAGGGTCAGAGCCTACAGGAGCAGAACCAGTCCCAGGAGCACAGCTGGGAGTCCTTCGCCTATGTAGATGAGGAGGAAGAGGAGGACGGAGAGAAGGTGGGGCTCTGATGCGCTACAATCCTTTTTAAGCCATAAGTTTGGTTTTAGTACACACCATTATTTTGTATTTTACTCATTGATAAATAAAACACTGTTATTAACTTTTACCATTTATTTTGAAAGGACATTTATTAAAAATGGCTACTTTGTAACATTGACTTGCGGTGTGCAGGGCAGCCCGGTGCAGGAGGAGAGGAACGGCCCCCTGCCCCCCCCCAAGCCTCAGGAGCCGTCCTCCAACCACACTGCTCCTGTCCCTGGTGAGCTGAGAGGACTTCAGATTCCTGAGGACATTTTTAGTTTTAGTTGATATCTCAGTGATATACTAACTAGTTATTCGTTATGTCTGCACAAGATATTTCTGGATAGATATGTTATAATGTTATTACCGTTTGGACAACTTTCTGTAGGTTAGCAGAGAATAAAGTGCTTACTAGGTCACAGTGGAGAACCGTGTCTATCACAACTGGACCTTCATCTAGATCCTCTGTCTGGAGCCAGTGAACTACCGGGCCTTCTAGAGTACCCTGGAACCGAGGGAAACTCTGAAAGAATACGCCCATTGGCTACAAATCAATATATGATTGGTTGATCAAACTTTCTGTCCAAAGGTACGCTCTCATTCAGTGCAACGGCCAGGGCATTCGATCAAGGATATAGAATACCTTGTTGAAGGATATTCTACCCAGAGACCCAGAACATGATCTGATTGGTTGCTTTCTTTTCTAACACAAAACCACTGAATGCGTAGTGCATGGCCCGAGAAGGACAAACAAATCAACGTAACACTGTAATATTACAGATCAACAACACAGATACGATTTTCATTTATTCATTTTATATACATTTTATGTATATAATGAAATCGATGTTGTGTTTGTTTTATCTGAGTGTTCCAGGGTATTCTCTGACCTAGCAGTGGCAAACTGACGGTTCGCCACTGCTAGGTCAGAGAATACCCTGGTCACTGTTACTGTCTTCTAACATCTACATGTGAGCTGTTTAATTATGTTAAAGTTTAGTGCCACTCTTAAGTCAAGATTATAATAGAGATAAATCTAACTTTGGAGTCAAGATCTTAACTGGTAAAAAAATAGGGCTGGCAGATATATCTTTATTATATCTATATTCTGATATGAAGATATAGTGGGATTTTGGATATTGTTGTATTGTTTTATGGCACAAGTGTTGTCTTTACCTGGTTAGTTATGGACGGAAGTTATGTAATTCTCTCTAGCCCTTGCTACTCAGACCCCAGACCTGAAGTGGCCTGGGAGGTACGGACCTAACGGCCACTCATTTCATAGCTGATTACAATTAACAAGTTGAATTAGATGCCAAAACAAAACATTTGATGTACCTATTGTCCCCTTTTTCTAGTCCTACAGCATATAATCCATTATCCCTGCCAAGAAAAAAGTGGCAAAATTCATCTTTGCAATTTTGTTGATCTATACCCATAAATGTACTGTAGCTTTGACAGTTGGTCTATTTGATCCATAATAACAATAACTTTCTGCCACCACTGCTAATCTTAGCATTGCTAGGTTGCTATTAACTGTGCTCCTTGAGTTTGTTCACTGCTCTCTGAATACACTCACACACACAAACACACACACACAACACTTCCGACAGGATCAGTGCTGCTGTCTGATCACAGCCTGGTCTGCATGGATCCACTGGGGTATTACACATCAATGTGTATCGTTAAACGGGTACGGGACCTGACACAGACCCATTTAACTGCATATACCATGGATGTGAACCTGAACAAGAGAGAGGCACGGATCATTGGTCTCAGGGTTTGGTTGGACCCATTTGTTCTTTGGAACACGTTTTCTGCTCTCTCTTCCTTTGCTCCATTACAGCCGTCTGACATGAAGTCAAGGCTGTGCAATGAAAGCCTTATGGGGCTTGTCATAGTCATATTTATTCCTTCAGACAAGTTTTGCTTACTAGGGTGATGTAATGAGCTTTATTCTTTGCTCTGTCTCTCCTACTTCTCCTCAGGAAAATCATTTGTTAACATGTGTGACTCAGCATTTACTCTGAACCCAGATGGGGTATAAAGCTCACCAGCTTCTAATATGTGTTAAGTACATCTGTGCTGAAAGTACAATGGAACATTTTGTCAGCGCTTACGAACTGTGAAAGAAAAAGCCATGGGAACAAATATAGGAAAAGGAACAGTGTTATTTTATCATATCTGTAGCCATTTAATACATGTTTTGATTTGTTCTGACCGTAACACTGTGTTAAGTGAGATTAAGATAGAGGATTTGTTGCCTTTATTACAAGGTAAGGTCAATGATAGGCGAAAAGGTGGAAAGAGGGGGGGCGACATGCAGCAAAGGGCCAAAGGTTGAATTTGGTTTGGCAGCATGTTTAATGCAAATAAACAGATGCCGTGTGTGCATCTATCTTGGTACAGAAAACTTCTCGGTAGCCGCTCACACACAACAGTCTCCAAGTGAAACGGTATCCAGGCAACAACAATAGGGAGTTGCATGGGTCGTGGAAGACTCCATCTGCAGTTATGGATGGTTATTTCCCTCTTCAGCTTGAAGTCTGTCAAAAAGCTGCAGCTGTTCAGATTTCCGACCTTCACCCACTGACTGCATCTCTCTCTCTCTCTCTCTCTCTCTCTCTCTCTCTCTCTCTCTCTCT
>CALSBZ010046637.1:738881-750363 GCA_943591055.1 Gobionotothen gibberifrons
TGATATCTGAAATGTATAACACTGTGAAATATGTAGCGAAATAAAGTTGTATTTAGTCTTTTTTTTTTGCATTGTTCATCCTCATGTGTTGATCTTACTTCATCCAGGGTAAAGGCTGACCTGGAGGACAGAGCCACATTTAAACAGAGAGAAGAGTGTCTCCTATACTCACCTGGAACAAGAGCTGAACTCAGTGAAGGTAGGGCAGAAATATAGCTTTTACTTTAGAAGTCACTTTAAAAAAAAAAAAGAATGAAATAATTTTTTGGAAAAAGCTGCTCTGATGACAACACATATCCAAAATAATCAGCATGGCTATCTCGAACTTGGCTACAAAGCTCATTTATTTTTCTCTATCAGTATAACCACTTAATAACAACATAAATGGTAATTAATCATTTGTATCTGACACATCAAAAGAACATCTGACAGCCAGGATGACAGGATCTATGCAGCTACCTGCTGTTTCTTACCTTCATTGTTCATTTGTGAGACTAGGTGTCACTTTTTCTGGATGTGTCCTTTAAAGTCATTTTAGGCATTTATGTATTGCTTTTCTGACAGCTATCGTGAATCAAGAGGTTTTAAATCTTATTACAGAGATATATATGCTATTACCTGATTGTTGCATTGCCTCCACAGAAGTAGTCAAAGTGATGAACACGAGTGACATCAGACAGCATGAGTGACAGCATTTGTTTTTATTCCCAAAAAAGCAAAGAAGTTTCTCTCAAAATGCCTTCAGTTCCCATGATGCCAGGCGTCACCTTTCTGTGTTAAATCTCTCGGCCTTCAGATGTGTGCCTTGTGTGTTTGGACACTAAATGCTCTACAAGAGCAACAAGAGGACAAACAGAGGACAGATGGTTATCACAGCGCTCAGGGGCATCGTGGGCTGTGATCACTGGAGTGTACGAGGGAACCGTCCTCTCCAGCAGCTGTAGGTAGAATCTTTTAGAGGAGATGATGTAAATGCTTGATTCTGTTCTATGTTTCCTTAGGCAAACACACATTTAGAAAATACACTGTTCTGAGCAATTCTGGCTGACCATCTCTAGCACGCATGCAGACTTTTGACATGTATTGTTATAGTCTGTTATTTCAAGTCTTTGCACTGGCATCCACACACTTCTACACATTCAAATGAAGTCACTAAAGCATGTTGCTTTTAAGGACTTCTTCTACTGTATTTTTGCAGCATTTCTTTATTTAGCAGTAAAAAAAAAAACACATTGCTAGCCACCGACCACAACAGCCAAACACACACAGGAAGCCTTCAAAAAGATCAATAGGATAATAGCACTTGACCGTACAAGGGCACTTCTCTGCCTCCAGAAATAAAGCCTACACGACTCGGTTCAATGGATGAGGATTTTGTTTGTGTTTTAGTGGAATTGATGACTACAAGGAAACTGCTGCTGCTCAGTGAGAGAAAACTCTGACCTTCACACTGCAGTTAGAAAATGATACAGCTGGACAATTAGGTTAAACCATTTCTTGCATTCCATTGTGTGTCTGTGTGTAATGTATTATATACAATAAGTTTGGCTGTCAAATCTAAGGTTAGGAAAAGGGATAAAACATAGCAAGTTAAGCCTCCGCACTTATCAATGCACAAGAAAATGTGCCAAAAGTCGCTATATATGTGTCTGGGTTCGCTCATATATTTTTATCTTAGAGGGACCAAAGTGTGACCTTGAGTGGGAGGGCTTTTTTAATTGGCCCTCACTTCAGATTGATGCTGATTATATGGTTAAGGATTGGTTTGGCAGTGAAGCTCAGAATGAAGTCTAGGTTAAATCTGGTGCAATTTGTAATGCCTAGTCACATAGAGGGCGGTATGTAACAAACACAAAGCCTACGAACAGCAGGGAAAAGATGTAACCTAAGGGCTGAACAGCTGATAGTTTATTAAAATAACAATGCCATTCTGTTAACTTTAAGTGTGGTGGTGACCTTGAGTTTACATTAGCTATATGTGTGTACTTTGCCACTGCTCCAGGGCTGTATGGTCTGTGTTACTTTACATTTTGATAGTACATTTATTGGACTTAATCGGAAGTGGCAGTAAAAGGTTCAGTGCCTCACAATCGCCTCTCAAGGAACAAGTGATATTACAAGTTAGCTAGCATGCTAGTTTCAGTTGATAACTCTGGAACAAATAACATAGACATTTGGATAAACTGTTGACACAGTAACCTCTTCACTCTCTGATCATCTGATAATGTTCATTTTGTTATAGTTTAAAGCTAAAATGTTGGATCATATCTTACAAATGGCACCTTTTAAGGTTTGTTAGATACAGTAAATTAGGCAATGTGTTATCTTGGTGGTGGTCATCATGTCTGTGCACTTTTATGGCACATGGTGGAAAAGAACAATACCAAGAAGAATGTGTTTCCCAGAATATATATATTTAACACACAAACAAAGCTACATTCATACATACATACATACAGTCTTACATTCATACAAATACATATCAGTTTATTGGATTTTTTTCTTTTATAATAAAAAGCAATTTGATATATTATTACTTTGTATACGGTTTTATACTGTAAGGGCTAGGTCACTGTTAAAAAGCATGCACTTTCTTTTGGTTGTGTCCAGATGAAGCGTTAGCAAATAATTCCACGTGTTTGCCACAGGTCAGGCTACGTTCGGACTGCAGACCTTTTCTTTCCATCAGTCAGACTTTGTTTTCAATACCAATTTGGAGTTTAAGTCATTTTTAAGTCACTCTAGGTTGACTAAAACACAATTCTTCTCTAGCAGCAGTCGCCCAATCTCAAACACATCACCACTCAGACTCAGTATCCCAACACATCTTCGTACTGAAGTAGCGACATTTGCTCGACAAACTCCCTGCTTACCAAATGGTTCTCCTCATCCTTATTATTACGTAGTAAAGCTACCACGACACTGACTTTAGTGGCCTCCATGTTTACTTACGAGAAAATGCTGCTTGTGACATCTTGATTCTTGCTCTTCTGCGCATGCTGTTACCACCACCAGTTCCCACTGGAATCTGATTATTGGCCACAATTGAAACATTTTAACAGCCAAAGAAAAAATCGGATCTGAGTAATAAATCCCAAATTGAGCATTGGGGCTTACAGTGTGAATGTAGCTTCTAAGTATCAGATTGGACCTCATCAGAAAAATCTTTACTTAGCAAATCAATCAGTGAACTAAGACCAGGTAAAGTTTCTGCTCCTGCTGTATTCCTCTAATGTTACACGCTTCACCTGAACCAACCACTCAGAAGGATTTGCAAATACTGTTTAACATTGTAATGTGATGTCCATGTTTGTTGTATTGCACTGATACTGATTTTTAATTGGGCATTTCTTTCCACTTCAGTCCTACCTTTCTCCTCTTTTTCATCGGAGGATTCCACATGTCCTGCAGTAACTCAGGGGGGCTTCTTGGCATTTAGTTTGTGTACATTACATCCCACGATTTCGTCTCCAAAAGTCTTGTCCTCCGACTCAAAGTGGGTCAAATACTAGGGAGGGGTTGGGATAGAATAGCTTGATTGATTATTGAAGTAGTTATCTCCTATTTTGTCCGTTTCTTTGCGGCCCTCTGATTCAGTTGGTCCAACAATAACAATGGAGCCCTCCTTTGCCTCTTACTCCTCTACTGATTGGACGATGCAGGGTGTGACCTCAAACGGTTTCCTCTCCGGGACAGATTGGGCGATCTGTGCTGGCAATCCTGGGCTGGAGCCTCTGGTGGAGGGGAGGTCCTCCTTCAGGGGTGATGGGGTCAAAGAGCACGGCTCCGGCTCCAGGATTAATGTTACCTCTTCTACCTGGAAACACAGGAAGTAAAGCATTTTGAAAACTGATTGGCTGGCTACAACTGTGCTCCGTCAGAGGTAAGTAGGGCCCTTTTTGCCCAATTGTTTTTCATTTTAAACTTATCTCGTCGACGTATCAGTTTTTAGGACTCTGCAGCAGAAACCAAAGCCCAGGGATTGGGGCAGTTCCAGTTGAAAGAACTCGCCTTTGTGAGCTCCTCCTCTTCCTCCTCTTCCTCGTGCTGCTCAGGGGTGTCTTCAGATTCGGGCTCTGGCTCCTCTCCAACCGTCTCCACTCCTCCGATCATGTCAACCATCTGTCCATTCAGCTGGCCGATGATCTCCCCCTGCAACAAGTTCAGTTTACTGATTTAATTTCCTGTCTATTTCTGTGGAAGAGGATTCAACAGGTGAATGGCCCGTTAGACCACAGACTGACATCTACCCTTTAGTCTTAGTCACAAAAAGACAGAAACAGAGACAGAAGACAGAAAAGAGGGAAGTTAGAGATGCAGAATATGAGCTCCCATGTCCTGACCCCAGCTTGATTTGTTTATGCAGGACATCAGAGAGACAAGACACATACTTAGGTAAGTACAACAGACACAGATGCTGAATCCAAATGCCGAGAGTTGCAAACTTGCGGACTTTACAGCATGCTACTCCGAGGAGCAGGCAGATTTAAGGACGCCCCTTTGTCAGAATTCATCAGGTCCGCTAAAGGCTGTCATGCAGGCTTTTGGCAGTGCTCCATGCAGACATTCAGCCTGTCTCCTACCTTGCCGATTTCCCTGGCAGTTTGTCCCATCATTCACTGCACTACAGATGTGTGCTAAATACGCCTGCTGATATAAACAAATCCAGATCCAAAAGACAAAAACAAATGAGTGTCACACATGATGGAAAATAACTCAAAAAGGCTATTCCTGTGCAGTATATGAACATCAGCTTAATATAACTATGATAAGTGCACTATTTTCACCTTTGAAGACACGCGCCTGACATCAAAGAAGATAAACCTCGGCTTCCTACAATAACAAGAGAGTATTAAATGCATAATAGGACATGCGGTCATTGTTACGATGATTCGTGTCTCACTCCTAAATGGAGACGCCTGTCCTGCTTGCCTTTGACGCTCTACACAGTCACACACCTCTGCGAACTACATCGGAATACATTAAAGCACCATTCAGTCCGCAAAGTCTGTAATCCGACCATTT
Source organism: Gobionotothen gibberifrons (assembly GCA_943591055.1). Classification (NCBI taxonomy): domain Eukaryota; kingdom Metazoa; phylum Chordata; class Actinopteri; order Perciformes; family Nototheniidae; genus Gobionotothen; species Gobionotothen gibberifrons. The sequence goes on from CALSBZ010046637.1 coordinate 743,907, forward strand.
GGATTCAGCAGGGGAGTGCCTACGTGGTGTGCCTCGACCAGCGCAGCTCCCCACAGGTCAGCGAGCCGGGGGTGGGTGGGAGGGCCCAGGCTGTGGATGGTGCTGTTGGGTGTGGCTTGGAGGGAATGGGAGGCACTATGTAGCCTTTGCTCCATAGACTGTAGTCACAGATAGGAAAGGAAGGAAAGATAATTAATAAAGATTTACTGTAATATAGGCTTAATATATTTCAAAAAGGTTCATTCGTTTTTCGATCAAAACCAACGACTCAGGATCCGTTTTTTTTTTTTTGGAATACAAATAAAACCATCCTTTAGTGATTTCAAACACATTGAAGTCCTGTAGCTCCTTACAGTTTCAGCTTCTTCATTATAGGACAATATACACTTTCTACAATTAATTCATTTGTTTATTTGCTGCTAGTTGATTTTATTTGTATTACTGTGTTCTTGCCTCTTTATTTAATATTCTAGTCTACTCTTCTTATTTTTGTCTGAGCGGTCCCTTTGCTGTAAAATAGTAAATGACCCCCATGGTGGTACGAATAAAGTGTTTCTAATTTATAAATGCTAAAGTGATCTACTGCATCACAACACATTTGAGCTATGGTAGATCAAAAAGCCCCGTCGTCCCTAAGCAAATGACAAAGCATTGTATTCCTTCAGCATGTAGCAGTCTTTGCCAGAGACTTGTGAAGGACTTCCTTTTAGGTCTCTGTCTACGTGTAATACCCTTATAAATGATGAGTCAGGGATGGCAATGTCTAAGGCTCTTATGCTCCAAGAATTGACGGACTGATTGAACGTTTTATTATAAATGAAATGTGATATATTAAATATCTCCGTCAGAAGGGAAACCATAATGATACACAGAGAAAGCTAACAAGCTCATTTCTTTCGTGGTCTCGGATCAGCGCACCCTTTCTAAGAAACAGTCACTGACCTTTTCAAACTATTATTTCATAACCCTCAGGCACTTAATGAGCTCTGAGATGTTCCAGTGCTGGAGCAGCCACCGCAGCCGAAAAAGTCTTGAGGTGTCACTGTTCATCATGAATCACTACATTTGCAAACAAGGTCCCCGCAGCCTGAGAGATGGACATCAGCGGCCGATTGACTGTTGTGATGCAGTCGCTCACTATAGCATTGTTGTCCATTACTGAAGAAGCTGAAAAAGCACAGTGGTGCTTCAAGCTAAAGGCTAATGTTCTGCTCACCATGTTTACCACCTTTAATGCTACACCAGTTTAATAGCACTATTAGATGTGACAAGTGGGAATGCCAATATATTTAACATCATGTAATGATTTTGCTCTTTGTACTCAGTGCAAGTAAAATGAAAGTCTGTTGAAATCCAGTTACGTAGTTGTACTTACGCAATTCAGATTTGCCCAAACGGCTCATTTGATAGAGGCAGGCTCTAGTATCACACTGCGTAAATGAACAGTGTTGGTACCACCCACCTGTTGTTGTTGGTACTGCAGGAACTGTTGCTGCTGGAACTGGTGAATGTGTTGGAGCTGTTGGAGTTGGTTCTGCTGCTGCAGGGTGTAATGATGCTGCTGAAGGTAATTGCCCACCGTCCCCTCAAACCCCTCACCAGGAGTCCCCGCCGCTCCACTGCCGCCACCTGGAACAACAAATACACACTCACGCCTTAGAGACACAGGCTACTGTTCAAAGGTTTGGAGAATAGATTCAGTACGCACCTGCAGACATGATGTATGAGCCTGCAGCGGGCGAGGCCATGCCCGAGGGCTGGCTGGTGATGGGGTCCCAGGCGTCAGAGGACGACAGGCAGTACAGGCCCTGTGACACGTAGGTGTGAGGCCAGACGTCCGCCGAGGAATGGTGGAGCCCCTGGTCTGCACGGGGGACAGAGAGGTGAGAGGAGTGAGACAAATTAGGATAATAGGAACACAAAGGGTAGTGATTAATTACAGATGTCCACAAACAATGTTTTTGCCTTTCTTTCCTGCTCTGTCAAAGTCATAATTTAAGGATTCAAAATGTTCCCTCTTTAAAGTGGACCTATCATGCTATATTTGAAACATATATTGTAGGGCCATACCTATACAAAACATGTCTGTGAAGTTTTTTTTTCAAAATACCAAACAGTTCACCCATTGTAGCCATGCCTCATACAGCTCATACCCCTCTTTTGAAGCCCTGTTAGAGAAACGCGGATCTCGGGTCCTTAGCTTGAAAAAAAGAAAGAAGAGGAGGCGGAGCTAATGCCTGATCAGAATTCTACCGGAGATAAAGTTAAATTCTGCTGTGATAAAACGCCATACTGTTCTGTTATACTATGTATAAAAGACATCACAAAGTGCATTTTGCATGATAGGTCCCCTTTAAGATAACACATGACACAGTTATAACATTAGACTTTGACACCTCAGCCTGTTCACAACTCAATATATTTGAGCTTTTATCTCTTAAAAAACGAAAAAACATTAGCATTCAAATGTTTTGCTCAGGATGTACTGTAATAGAGTAATAGCGAAGATGCTGAATCCAACCTCAGACCCAGTGCTGTGTATTAAGACATGAGCGGCATAGCATGAACCAGCCCTCATCTTAAAGCAACCAACTGTTACCACTTTAATGTGAAAATAGTTAGAATAGTTGCATTTTTGTTGTTATTATAGAGTGCACACATTCAGGCTGAACTCAAACTGACTGTGGCTGATATTACAGCAAAAAACATCTTAATTGCTGCTTTGTGTGTGTGTGAGCGTGTGTGCAAGCTAGATAAAACAAAGCCAAGCACATATGGCAGTGGTAATGAGAGGAGTGCTAAGTCCTTGTGCTAACCTACAGGGTCCCTCAGGCTTTGGCAGCGCTCTGCTTTGCTTCAGACCAGCAATAACTAAAGAAAGAAACATTTTTCAGATTTAATCTGTGGTATTTCTGAACAGCCAGAAATAGACTAGCTTGCCTTCTCTTCGTTTTATCATCCTATTAGCAACTAAACTAAGCATATTATCGAGTGACACTTAATCTACAAATCAGAATATGAGTTTGTTTACTGAACTGTCTTTTTTTAATCCAACCAAGTTTAACGTCATCATTGATTTTTGGTGCAGTTCATTTTGGAAAGAACTGATATGAAATTGCGTCCTCATCACACTCCAATGAGAATGTGTTCTGATATTTCAGAAATGACTGGCTGTCATCAGAGTTTGTCATTTGGGAGTTTTTGAGCGAATGCCCAGTAGCAGTGAAAGGCGGTAATGTGCAGCTGTGTGCCCGCCCTCCATAAGTCCTTTACAGCTGCCAGGCAGAATCACTGACTCTGCTTTTTTAAGGTTCCAATGGGGCTCACATTTTTCCAAAACTGTGCATCGACGCACAATTCAAAACACAATAGTTTAGTGTGTGGTCTGAAGACATATTACTGTAAGAAGTCCTATTATAACTACAATGTACTGCAAAAACGCCTGTAAAGATGTTGACACTGTTTTAATGCGTTACATGAATACAAGTAAACTAATTACTAATATTCCTCCCCAATATTCAACCTCTAATTCTGGGTTAATCTTCGTTGCCTGACCATATCTTCGCAATGGTTCCACACTGTGTCTTACAGCTATTTGCAGGAAGGTTTAAAGTGCAGTACCTCTGCTGGTGATGCTCTCCTGGTTGACCTCGCTGAGGTGAGCGACGCTGCCCTGGTTGGAGCCGGCTCCCATACTCTCCCCGTCCATCGAGTTCCAGCCAAACAGAGTCATCTCAGAGATGGCAAACTGCTGCATTATGCCTAACGAGTAAGAGTAAAATAACTGTTAGATATATTTAGCTAACTGAATCACAATTACAGAGCATACAACAAATCCCAGTCGTAGCTTTGTTGAAACATATAAAGGTAAATTAGGAATGAAAGGAATCAAATAAAAAGTGATAGTGCCAAGCAGAAAATATGATGCAGATAAATAAATGAATAGCAAATGATCCGTTTAGATGTACCAGATCGGCCACCAGTGCGATTCTTTCTTGTGATGCATCTTTCCAGGCTTGTCCATTTTGGGACACACACAAAAGTTAAACAATTCCCAAAGTTTAACTACATCAGGTGATGAATTTCAACTTTGGTTATTGTTATGTAACCTTTTTACTTATTATTTGACAATTGAATCGTCCAAGATGTTTTTTTTACCTTGCAGATACCTGGTCTATATCATAAGATAGAAAGCCACTGTCATTGTGTGGAATATAACATAATTAAGAGCGCTTCCCTCATCAGGGCAGTTCAAAGATAATAAAGTACAAAAAGTGGGTCCACCTTTGGGGGTGGACACGTTTGCACACGAGCCATGGCCAAGATAGCTACTCTGCGCCTTTCCACTGCTGAGGGTGAGACGAGAACGTCTGTCAGTCATCCTAGTGGCCCCAGGTCGCCGCTTGGCGCCGTGGTACGCAGAGGTGACACAGATAATGGTGGGCCAGCCCTGGACGGTTCCTCAGGTCTGGGGGGCGTTGTCTCAGGAAGCAGGTGCAATAGGGGCGTTACCCACTCTGGGCCAACCTCTCCAGGCTTGGCTCCTGGGAGGGACAGGCTGAGGCGGGGTGGACTGTCTGACAAAATTATTCAAACTATCCAGGCAGCAGGAGCAGGATCCACCACAGCCTGTTACAGACCGAAGTGGTTGAGATTTCAGCGGTGGTGTGAAGAAAGGAGTCTAGAGCCTATATCATGTACGTTGGGCTCTATTCTTTCCTATTTACAGATACTAGTGGACAGGGGGCTTGCCCATTCCACAATTAAAGTGTATGCAGCAGCCATTTCGTCCTGCCATGAGAGATTTGGCAGCAGGTCAGCCTTCAGTCAGCCGCTTATGACGCGGTTTTTGCAGGGGGTCAGGAGACAGTGCCCAGTGGTGCATGCCTCCTCCCCGCAATGGGATCTGCCGTTGGTGCTCGAGGCCCTGGTCACAGAACCATTTGAGCCTCTGGAGCTCTCCTCCCTGAAAGCACTGTCATTGAAAACAGCTTTGCTGCTGGCCTTGACTTCGGCCAGGGGAGCCTTTTGATCCGGGGGTGACCGTAGCTGGGCGACACTCAGACCGAACCCCTCCTTTGTTCCCAAGAATCTAAGGAGTTCGTTCAGGTTGAGGGCTATACAGACGGCTTTATTCTTCCACCCCATATTGGGGACAGGGAGGCTAAATTGCACCTCCTCTGCCCGGTGTGTGCGCTGCGCATGTTACGTAGGGCGCACAACTTCCATTAGGCGCACTGAACAGCTGTTTGTGTGCTTTTGGGATGGTGTGGCTGGTAAAGCTCTGTCCAAGAAACGCCTGACAGGATGGCTCTGCGAGTGCATTTCACATGCCTATGGACAGGCGGGGAGAGCCTTCCCCACTGGGGTCCATGCACACTCTTCACGAGGTAAGCGTGTCTGAGTGTGCTCTACCAGCCAAGTAAACTGCGGCCCCGACTTCTCCACGGTCACAGCCGGAGGAGAAGAAGTTGGGGTGCAGTGGCTGACCAAAAGTCAGTCAGGGGCAGTGTGATGGGTCGATGTTGTTGGACGACAGGACGTTTAATGCATCAGGGCTCCACCCACTGTACCCATAGAGTCCAGTAGAGGGCGGAGCCTGTGTAAGATATAACGGGGGGTTACGTATTGTAACCCTAGTTATATAAGCACAGGCGGAGCCCTCTACTTGGGTCCCTGTCTGTTCTATGCCGCTCGCTGAAGAGGGTGTAGGATGACAGTCAGGAGGCATGGCCGCCTTATATACGGTGGGCTTGCGTGCGCATTCAGGTAGGCCCGCCCTGAGGGGCTGGCTACGTTCATAGATATCTCAGTAGGTGAATGCTCGCATAGTACAGTTAAGAGGTAGTACCCATAGAGTCCAGTAGAGGGCTCCGCCTGTGCTTATATAACTAGGGTTACAATACGTAACCCTCTGTTTCTACCATGGCAAATATACAAATAAATATCACTTCTGGACGTAGCACTTAAAAGGTTTGGCTTGTTTGAAACCAATGCACTAGCACTTGGTTTGGCTTTTTAAAAGCTAATACTTGAAGGATTTTTGCTTTTTTAGTTTGTGTCTTCATGGTCAGATGCAATTTTGTAAGCAGCTTTGGATAAAAGCATCAGCTAAATGTAAGGTAATGACATCTTCCTGTGTACTTTCAGATGTCCCCTCACCTGCAGCGAAGCGAGCCTCCTTCTCTCCGTCACTCAGGTCGCTGTAAGCATCGTTCTCGATCCTCCTCTCCTCCTTCTGCAGGCTGTTCTGCACGGCGCTCCCCAGCGGCCCCGCGGTTGGTTTGCCCCAGCTCTGCCACTCGATCATGTGGGCAACTCGACCGTGGGCCATGGCAGTGGGCTTGGTCACTTTGTCCTTCATGGAGCGAGGCACACCTACAACAGGTAGGTGGGGCACATTCACACACACAGACAGACAGACAGACAGACAGACAGACAGACAGACAGACAGACA
>CALSBZ010046637.1:750373-773927 GCA_943591055.1 Gobionotothen gibberifrons
ACAGACAGACAGACAGACAGACAGACAGACAGACAGACAGACAGACAACACACACCAGACAACACACACCAGACAACACACACCAGACACACACAAACACTGTCAGAACTACTTCTGGCCTCTGCAGTTGATGACACCTCCAGCTGAGGCCCGGGGGGGGAGGGAAACTGTCTAATACATGAAACTGTCATAAATAATGCCAATGGGGTTATGAATGTACTGGAAAAATGTGTGTACAGTCTCTGGGTGTGAGAACATGGCAATGACCTAGTAATAGTATTTCAAATACATTTAGTAGTCCATGAATATCTATACCGTTATCTATGAAGAACAATTTGTCTTTTTAAGCAAAAATCTGCCTGATACTTAAACATGTAACCCCTTATATTACTTAATGAACCCTCCTGCTGGTGTTGTTAAGGATTCAATTACTAAATGCCATGAGAACACAACAGTGGTGTGAATATGTATTTATTCTAAACAAACCTACAGCTAACCTTTAAACCACTGCTGCTTCAAAGGTCCGTCAGTAGAGCTAAACCTGAGAATATCAACCAGATACTTGCAAAGTACCTTCACCAAAACCTTTGACATTTTCCACTTTTCAGTTATTACCCCTATGCCGTTCATCAAAATGAGTCTTGACAGTCACCACTCACCATCTATTCATTTCAATTTCATCATATTCTATTTGAAATACTAATGACGTATGTGACTGATATGGATGTGCAGAGAATGATGATAAAATCTAACATGACCTCATTTAGTAACGAGTGGATTCTGAAATGTTACTTAAAAAAGATATATCTCTCAGTCTGTTGAGATTCGGATAAAAGCTGAGTATACTACAAAGGTAAGTTTTCTTTAAGTTGTTCTTCCTTGAACTCATCACATTTTTTAATGTTGTATTAATAATTACATATCCCATCTCTGGGATCTTATTAAATAAAAGTGTGAAATATTCAAATAACTTTATGAACGGAGATCCTATTAGTATATCTTAAATAAACAAATACATTAAATTATCTGAATCTGCGTCATAAAAATGCAGATCTCTGCAAAGTCCAGTCAGAGGCCAGGTGACATGAGCTAACTATGGTGACGAATTTGAGAGGCTTGCCTGTGTGCTTGATTCAAACAGAACGGTACTTGGATGGCGGCTGAAAGGCTGACTAACCCATATTAATGATTAAAGCCATTACTCATCTCCCGGTAAACAGAATAAATGAGATTCATTAGACTTTCCGTAATTAAAAACGTCGCGCAGGGACTGAGAGAGGCACAGAAAAGTCGTTGGGTGTAAACACACGTTAAGAAGGGCGACTGGCAAATCTCTTCCCAATTAGGATGCAAATGCACGATTGAAACCAGGGATATATACTCTGAGTCAAACGCTCGCAGAGAGGATGATCAATGAAAAATGTAATTCAAATCAAACAGACGTTTATAAACAGGGACAGAGATTTGGAAATTGCTACCAGGGGGCAAGTTACTGGCCGAGTTATACATAGAAACAGTTTTTTCCCCTTAGACAAAGAGAGACAATCTCATTTGAAAATCAAACCATCCCTGCGGAGTCTTATTGGAGATGAAAATAGGAATTGAAAGAATGGGGGTGAGGGAAGGTGTTGGGGTCCTGGCTATTCAAAGGCTCACAAAATAATGCTAAACACTGTTCAATTATACCAACAGAATTCTTCAAAGTGCACCAGACACAAAAACAAAAAGACACTTTTTACAAAGACACTCTGAGGGGCTACACTTAAACACTACAAAGCACAGAGACCTACAGTTAGAAACACATATATAACACACAAGAGGCACCGGCCACTTGAAGTCACGACACTGCACAAAAGAGTCACTGCCTCACATATATATCGGGCCACACCACCGACAGCACTGCCACGGTACGAATACACTACATTTCCCAACACACCTGTGGAGATGCTTCAGTAGGTCATTAAAGTAAGTAATCTCACTTACTTTAGTTTCTTTGAAATAAAAAGATCTGATTGGATTTCCATCAATGACTCTGCGAATGTGTCATTGACGTCTGTTGTTGTTGTGTCAATGGAAGAGAAGGTAAAGTAGGGAGTGATAAAGGAAGGGGCACCCACAGGGTGGCCATGTTGGTTCCAAGCTCCTCCTCCTCCTCCTGCTCTAGAGTGAAGTTGTTGTTGAGGCAAAGTTTGATTTCGAAAATCAACCGTTTATGGCAAAGATGAAAAGATAATTTCAGTTGTTTTCAAGTGTGTCAGATGATTTTGGAGTGCAGAAACTAAGTGGCAGAATGGAGTTTGTATCTTAAAAACAAATCTCAAAGTAAAAGCAACTCCAGATGTAAGATAACCTCTGGGATCCTTTAGTGGCCATAAACTCCCCTGGTGACCATCTCGCCTCTCATTTCATGTTCCTATTTAATGTGTAATCAATTGAAGACATTGCCTAAAAATTGCTTAATAAAATATAATTAAAAATGACAGTTGGTAAAACCAGCAGTTCTTTGATATAATTCTTAATTAGCTTGTTTTCTTAGCTGTAGAATGGTATGAATATTTGGAGTGTGGATATTAAAGTGGACCTATCATGCTATATTTGAATAATATAGTGTAGGACCATACCTATATAAGGCATATTTATACTTTTTATTTTTCAAAATACCAAACAGATCATGTATTTGAGCCATTCCTCATTTCGCTCAATTTAACACTGTCTTTTCATGGGCTGATTCTGTGAGAACAGCACCATCTACAGGCTGGCATATGTACTACAGCGTCTCCAGCGCTTTCGAATGGCAATGTCCGTGGCTGTCTCCTCCTGATTGGTGGAGTTGGCCCAATAGCCGTAGCGCCACTTCTGTGACGTCATAGAAGTGTTCAAATCTGGATTTTTTAAAAGAGATTTGGGTATGGAGGAAAAGAGAGAGGGTTGTGTTTTCTGACACTTGGTGAGTTCCCTGGAACACCGGGGACACATATTCATGTATAAAAGACGTACAAAAGTGCATTTTGCATGATAGGTCACCTTTAAGCTAAAAGAGATTTGTATGGCTATAAGTTGCATCTTTTTTTTGTTTTGCTAGAGAAGCAGCTTCGATATAATATATAATAAAAAATATAAACAGTGAAAGTACTATATTAAAGTTAGAGAGTAATCTGCCATTCAATGAACAGCACAATGTACTGCTGGATGGATTGTGCATTATGCTGCAGCAACATTTGATTTAATTAAGAAGGAAAACAACTTATCTGACATCTTTGGGTTTTTTTTTCAAATTCCATTCTGCAAAGTGGAATGAATGCTTTGGTTGTCTAGCAACAGCCATGCAGACCTCACTAAGCTAAGGTAAAGCTAAATGAGTGCTAACATTGAGCAGATTTACATTTCAAGCATAATGAAAACTACCGTAAGTATTTGAACAACTTTTTTAATCGGTCTTCATGCCACATTTACTCATTTATATTGAAGCAGAAATGGGAAAGTTATGTTGCAGATTTGTCTGGTAGTTCTGTCAAACCACACATCAATCATTCAGCTCCTGCACGACTGCACCAAATAACCATCTGAATATCACATGTAAATAAACCAAAAACTATCTTTAAAACAGCGGGGAAAGGAAGTTTAGCCCCCGTTACTCAACAACAACTTGACCCTTGACCGTCTGTGGAGTACATGGAGTCAACATGGGGGCAGTTTTACCATCAAGCAGCACAGACACACACCTGACACACCTGTCAGAGAGGACTTAGCCAGAGCGCCGATCCCATAGGCCTGAGGGGGCTTCCTCTTGGGGCGAGGAAGTATGGAAGTAGTGTCCTCCATGGACAACTAAAGACAGAAGGAGAAAGATTAAGAGTGGTTGGAGCGGAGAGGGTTCACAGAAAAATAAAGAGATGAGGGAATTTAAGAGAAAGGAGGATGTAGATAAAATAATTCCAATGTCATAGGTAAAATGACAAGATCAGAATAGATGAAAGAATTAAATGGAATGAAAGAAATTGAGGTGAAGAGAGCAAATATTAGAAAATAGTTAAATAGAGATAGAAGGGAGATTGTTATAAAGGGAATAAGAAAGCAGGGTTAGTTATTCAAATACTTCATAAATGACTTCAAAGGATCATTGCTTGAAAAGAAGAGAGTAAAAGATGTACAGTGGCTAAAAGGAAAAATGTATTCTTAATTAATCATTGATTCAAATGCAGTTACAATAGACAACAGATTCTGGTGAGCACAGCTGCTGGTAGTCGGTACAATCCTCATGAGACCCTTATGATATGGAACCGTTACTGATGGGCGTATGGTTTTTACTGGTAAAAGGTTAGATGAGTTACTTGTGGAAATTGTGGCACAGAAATGTAGTAGTTAAAGTTTAGTAAGGAGATGTTTATATTATAATGGCTAAATAGGATTAAAACTGTATTCTCTAGTTAAACAGCAATTTTCTTTCTAAAATACAATTAGTTATCTCCTTTTTAATGTCGAAAACTAAGAGCGATAAGTGAAACCTCCCCCCACAACCACCTCTTTCCTAACAGCCTTTAGTTTGTAATGTAAGATTAGTGAGACATTTCGAGGTTGAATTGATTCATAAACATACTCAAATGCTGTTCCTCAAAAACTATTTTTAAAGCCAGACGATGAGAATAAAAGACAGGGCACACCCGGTGGGGCACGCCAACCTGAAACGGCTCACCCTGATTCTTTTGTGATTTGTACTCTACTTCCTGGTGCCAGTGCTCATAACAAACCAACATCCGACTAATGCAACACAGAGCCAGAGCCCGGCTCCTAGTGAAGCCCCTACAGAGAATTGCAGTATAGTAGGAAACAGAACCATGCCGATTCTGTTTCACAGGGGGATTGTGTGGTAGATTTGATGTGATATTTAGAACAAAATTGGGTGTATATTGAATAAGGAAAAGCTCATATTATCTGGTGGCTCTGCGGTGTACAAGTTGAGTATCATGAAGTGTGGACCTATCTGCTTTGTAAGTGACATTGTATGGGAAGTAATACAGCAGTCAGTGAGTCTGCAGGCACACAGATGTAGTTAGTATTGGTTTCCATGATTATGGATTTATCCTCCATTAGTCTGGTGTCCACTAGAAAACATGTTCAATCTCCAATAAACAAGAAGTGAACACATATTTCCCTAATTCTATGTTGTACTATTCTTTATTGCAAAGTCATATCTATCTGTAAAACAGAGCTCTGATGAAATGTTTAAAATGTAAGCCGCATTTTGGCCTCCAATCAAATCTGAAAAATATTTGTAACACTACCTGGCCATCCCTCCACAACCTGCACGCCTCCAGAACCCTGAGGCGGCCAGGGAAGATAGTGGCTGACCCCTCCCACCCTGGATACAAACTGTTCACCCCCCTCCCATCTGGCAGGAGGCTGCACTCCATCAGGACCAATACCTCTCGCCACCTGAACAGTTTCTTCCCCTCCGCTACCGGCCTCTTAAACAAGGCCCGGCCCCCCCACTGACACTTTACCTCAGCCACAACATAGTCTCTATATGCATTACTGTACATTAATGCACACAATATATAGAAATTGTATTTATTGGGATAAACCCCTTGAGACGCACCATCTCGTTTTCAAGGGGGTCCTGCTTACTGCACATATTCTTATTTCATAGTTTATATTCTATTTCGCTGTAAATTACTGCTTTATTTTATTGCTATTTAACTATATTTTATTACAGTGTCCTTAAAGATTTGTTGTTTTATATGGAGATTCTTTGTTTTATATTTGATGTATGATTTATGAAAGCTTCAGTTGTGGTCGAAAGCTTATTACAGCCTCTTATCTGTGACTGTATAGGAGTATATGAGGCTAGCAGTACAGTAGATTAGCAGAGGGCCAAGAGAGGAGACCCTGGGGGGGAGTTTGTGAGGAAGAAAAGACAAACTGGAGGATAAGAAGAGGGAGTGGGAGAGTTAGATAAGAGGGGAAGAGAGAGCGGCAGGAAGGGGTGAAGTGGTTAAACATGTAGGATGCTGATGTGTGTACGCTAAGCCCAAACACAGGTGGGTGAGTGATGGAGGGGGAAATGAAAGGAGCAGATTTCACAAAGAGACTTACATTGATCCTGTCCCAGGAAAACTCAGGATGGCCATGCTGGGTAAGGGATAAGATGGGAGGGAGAAGGGGAGGAGAAACATACAGGTGTAGCAAAGCAGGAAGAGAAGAGAAGGGAGGAGAAGGATTGGGAGATAGAAACTAGTCTGCAGCCTAATTCCTGAATTATTGCAATTGGAAATTGTTTGGAAATTCAATTGTCTGCTGATGCCCTGTTCAGAGGAGTTTAAATTCATTTAGAAAAGGTCATGAGATCCTGCAGTTTAGAATATGAATATATGAACTTATTTATATTTAAAGTGACTCTGATCTTAAAAACCCTTAACCTTTCAAAGTATTGTTATTGTTGGTGCCACTCTTTCTATTTCCCTGTGGCCTATTGTACACAGTATACAGAGCATTTGGTTCCAAACAATGTAGATGTTGTGACATTTCTTTTTGTGTCCATTGATGTTCATTATGAAAAACAGATGGATCTACTTGATTGTTAGCAACATAGCTGCTGCTAAGTTCCCGGCTAACGTAAGTGTCTAAAGCAAGAAACCGTAATAATGCTGAATAACTTAAAAATCCAACCTCAATGCAAGTTCAATCTTTTCAGTTTGAATCAACCTTTTTTTGGGTGTGTAAACCCTTTATATATACAGTCTATGGTGTAAACCAAGCCTGATATCACAATGTTTAACAGGGAAATGGCTTTCAGTCATGGTGTATAAAGAGACAGGGTGTTCCTGGAATGGGACGGGAGGTACATAGAAGTTGAGTATAGTTTTTATCCATCTACACTGCCCAGCATGTTTAGGTAACCAATGGATACCATTCAGCAGTGACCCTGTTGCTAGGGACAACGGCAAATGTGATGTAGACTAAACCTGGACGCCTCAATCGTGTGTCCTCATGCACATACATACAAACACAGAGAACCAGCAGTATGAATCATGCTGTACAATAAGCACAAAGGGAGGAGGGGAACATTTTAAAATCTGGCAGAGAATTTAAATACCCTGCTGTCAAAAGGGATTTTGTTTTGCCCTTTGTCCAAGCACCCCAAGAGTTTCTCTGCTGGCACTTTAAGCTTGTTATCACAGTTGTAACATTCAAAGCCACACATTAGTCTGCATGAGAGGTGACACGGAAAATGCCCTAAACGTATCAAAGTCAATGCCAGTGTTGAGACAAACTTCACTTTAATGTTTTGGCTTTATTCTTCTTGAAGATGATTATATTTGATACTTTTCTAAACTGCACAGCAGCATTTATTGAGTCTAGCTGGCCAACCTTCTAATTTATGTATGTAGCACTTTAAATGGTTTGGCTTATTTGAAGCCAATGCACTAACACTTAAAAAGATTTGACTTGTTCAAAGCTAATGTTCTTGCTGTTTGATTTTGTATCTTCATGATAGATTGCATTTATTGTAAGTTGCTCTGGATAAAAGCATCGGCTAAATTAAATGAAAATAATCAATCTCCTATGATATGAAAAAAGTAATGATAACAGAAGGGCTTGTGATGTATACAGTACACCCACTAATAGCTATAAAGAAAGACAAATCACTCTCTGGGCGGGGTTTGGCCTCCATTTCAGGCCCTCAGGATGGTTAAGAATACAAATCTTGCAATAATACAGCTTTTACAAAATACACCAACCCTACTGACACACGCCACTCTCTGGTCGTCCTGTCTCTGCTGTATGTGTAGTTTTTCTATTAACTCTAAAGCTTGGCAGGGACACTTTTTGTCATAAAATTGAATACATTTGAGTCAACTGGTATAAACTTATCACTTAATAGTCCTCTAATACATATCAGTTAAATACCAAACATATTCACTAATGCTTATGATTTTGGACTACTCATTGTCATGATATGCTATTTTCTGTCAGCAGAGAATTGCCCAAAGCCAACAGTAATAACACATTCATACCCTAGATTTATGAATGAACCGCATTTCATTGTGAGGGAAGATGTTCCTCTCCTATTGAACCTTCAATTGTGTGATTTAGAATATACAAAAGATGGGTTTTTACATACAAATCTAATCTTGAGCAGCTGTTAAGGCGCATCATTCATTCCCACAAGGCCATCCAAAGAAGCATACCAAATAATAATAAAAATGCTAATACAGTGATAACATTGCTGGTGGAAAACCACCTTTCAGAAAGCGGCAAAGCAGTGGTGATAAAACATTAAGATGGAACTGGGCCTCCGTCTTTGAATGTATTCATGCTTTAATCAGCAGCTGCTGGGCTCAGAGAATCTATAACTAGAATATTTCTTATGAATGTGAATTTGGGTCTGACTTGGTTTAAGGCCTCCTTGCCCTGATTAACATTTGTCCTCTGGTGTCAAATCAGCGAATGGTTAGCAAATTGAAACCATGGGTGAGCCAAAGCTGAAAGCTAGAATTATATTTGACTTCCTGAAGGCCCCTTTCGCTTTCTGGGAAGCATCGATGTAATATTCATGTCAGAGATGTTTATTTTCATGACATGTGATTGAGGAATAAGAATAATCCTCCTCTAACAAAGCATCCGCTGAGATTGCAGATGGATTTAGAGAAGCCTTTGCACCAATCGTCTTGTTGGGTTTCTGTGTCATGTGATCCGTATTAACAAGTGCAGGGAAATATCTGGGGAATAATTTGTACAGATACAGTGGCATGCACACCTGCGTCACAACTAAACGGGAGCAAAACTATATAATAAGAATTAACATTAGTGACATTTTTAACGCAATAATCAATAAGACTCACTGTGTTAATTTCACACAGCTGACAGACTAAACTGTATAATTGAATAATGGTTTATATAATCCCTAAAGCTAATGAACATGCTCGGCAGTAGGCCTGCAGCTTTGAAAAAGGCAAATTCATTTTTCAACAACTAGAATAAATCACTCAGAGATACGAGGAGGAACCACCTCATTATTAGTTTGAAAAATAATGGTTTCGATTGTCACTCATAAGAATTAAATAAAAAGCTATTCCTTTTTGTGCGTCTAATTGTCTAATGAAATGTTAATGTATCAATGTAAAAGGGATATTTAGTACTTTATAACCTCTGCCGACCCGATGGTGTCCTGTTGATTGTAAAACTACTTTTAGACCACTTAACCTAATCTGCAGAAGCTATGGACTAATATGGTATTTAAACCTTGTTTAGATGTACAACTGTAGTCTTTGATGCATTTTTATAATAAAATAAACTTTACTTAATAACATATTGTGAAAGTGAAAACCTATAAAATGATTAACCTGTGTGCAGAAGTAACGCTAATTAATGGTAGCAAAAATATTTAGATTTAGTTAATTTATAGCTTTTTTTGCTCATTACTGATCCATTAAACATTATTTGATGCCATTTAACCGTACCATATTCTCCATTTGATTATTAGCACCAATCACGAAGTACGTTTGAACAGATGATGACCAGTCAGTCAGACATTACATTTTTATCGGGGGACATGACTTTTTGGACCATTGTTAATGCCAATCCATCCAATAGTTGCTCAGATATTTTGCTGAGATAACACAGCAGGATTCATCCTCTGGGGACAATGAATGTCGCAGCTCAACCAACAGTTCATGAGATATTTATGTCCAGACCAAAGTGAGTGCTAGAGTTACGCCATTAGGATGGCTTAAAAAATACATTTTCTTTATTCAATACAAGGTAAGGATATAGCACAGTGAGTTTATCCCAGTACATTTTATCGAAGATTGTAATAATTAGCCAAACCCTATTACTATATATAATTACTGTTAGGGAAATAATTTGCTTAGGTATTCATCCTTTGACACAGTTCATCATTTTCTCCTCTCACTGTCTCCTTTCCCATGGCATTGGTCTACGGCCTTGGGTATAGCTGCTATCTCTCTTAAGGAGGGGCAGCTTGGGCGCATTGTTGTTGCCAGTCTATGGACGAGAGCTCTAGTTAGATTCAGGGTCCATATTGCTTAGTCTCACTGATAAAGAATGTTGATTATTGCACTCCGAACTAGATAAAACATCGAGCTGCAGAAAGAGTTCTTCAGAATTGGTTTGGCAACCGCTGTGTCAACCCGTTACACACCACCTGTCTTGTCAACTCTCCGGCCGAAACTCCAAATAAACCATCAGTGTTTGCCATCAAAGCTCCAGCTCTCCTCGTGTCTCCTTCATGAGTCGGTGACTCCCACTGCATTGCTACACAGAAGTTTCCTCCCCAATTACTATACAACTTCCTGATCCATCTTGTGATGCCACACAGCCTAGAAATACTTTTTCCCATCGAATCATTAGGAAAGATGTATTCTACCTTCCACTACAAACACATAAATACCCTTTGTTTTCATCATTAGGTCCCAAAAGCCTTCAGCTGCATCCAGCTTTCTTTTAAACATCCATCAATAATCTCAGCAGCTGGCCCAGCTGATCAGTCAATCTGTGTCTTGGATAACCCTGTCAGCCTTTGCAGATACTTTGTTGTGTTGTGCTTGATGGACGAACATTGTGTGTTGCCCTGTACAAGTTATTTATTCAGGAAAAGCAATCGCAACAATGTTCAGGGTCATAGTATCTTAAATGAATGGGAAAAAAACAGTGTAGGAGGTTTTAATCAGGATTTTAGTTAAACGTGTGAGGAGCTGGTAATAGAGGTGTCATCTCTGTCCTTGGACTGTGTGTGTTTAACACAGCTTGCGTCAGAGGTTGCAGGATTTGGACTCAGACACCCCCCTGAGTGTGTGAATGTTAAGCTCTCCTGGACAAAAAAGCAGGCGTCATCGCCGTCTTTGTGATAAGTGTTTGCATATTTTGTATTCAGATCGACTCCATAAAGTATACAACAGCTGCGCCTCTCCCTGTAGCCTTGCCAATATTGTATTTTCCTGAATGGAAGTAAAATATGGCAGCATAATGCCAATGAAACTAAAAGTCCATTCAGCCACGATAACGTTGGAGGTCTCTCAGCTCAACATTTAACTCTGTGCCCAGCTGGTTGAATCACAATTATGCCATCATAAAGCATTTTCCTGAAGAAGGCAGTTTACAAAATAATGACTACCTATCCATCTGTCCTTTTTCTATACCTATTTACCTTCTCAGGGTAACAGTGCCTTGTTACAATATAATGTAGAGTGGATCATGTGTCATAGCAGGAGAATACTACCAATCATTCAACTGCAATAATATAATCATATATACACAAATCGTGTATTTGACAAAACATTGAAGTTACAATAATAACAGGTATTCATTAAACGCTTAAGAATGTATTCAGGGAGGCAAAAGAAACACCGTGGCGGATGAATTTTGCCGGTTAGGAGGTCTTTTTAATTTCATATTTCTTTGGCTGCTTCATATCAGTGGTTCAGTGGAACAATATGTGACATAAGGATATAAAATAAGTAGTATTATTAATAGAAACCAGTGATAGGATTTTGTAATGCATGCAAGATAAGCAACTGAATTAAAACATTTACTGTAACACTGTGGGATTATTTTGCTTTCAGAGCTGAATATCTTTTAGGAACTTCATTAGCTTTGCTGTTACATGATTTGAATGCGGTTTCAGAAGCGTTTACAATTCAGAAACATTCAAATCCTGATGGAAAACATTAAAGAAATCAAATAATGACGAAATGTCTAGCCACAGCTTTCAAGAAAATGTCTTTAGTATTGTTTTTTAGAAACTAAATTGAAGCCCTGAGCTGAGGAAAAACACTAATGGCCGAACATTAAGTCTTTAGTTAAGCTGCACCCTATATCATTTAGATCTGTTTTCCATCCTTTTGGTCAGGCTTTTTTGTGAATTTGGCAGGCGTTTATCCTCAGAGGAGATCTGTGAGGAGCACTCTCTATTGATCAGACTTTTAGTGGAACCACAAATAGGCTAATATTTCAGTTAATGTGCCTTTTCCAGAGGCTTGTGCTGCAGGGGCCTTTCCTCGCTGAAGTTGATAGCGTTGTAATGTGTGGGTCCTGCATGATGAGCTCATAGCTTAGATTCCCAATCATTAGTACAACTTGAGCTGTTGTTTGTGTCTGTGGTGAACCTTTCAGTTGATTATTGCTTAATGCAGTACAAAACAAGGACACATTTTAAAACATCTGTTGACAAACGTTGACGCTATCTCAACTATTTGACATATTGCAATACAATAATTTGCAGACATTCATGGTGTCCAGAGGATGAATCCTACTGACTTTAGAGATACTCTGACTTTCTCACTGCCATGAAGCTGATGTCATGTTTGAGTGGATTGCTGTGAGGTTTACTACACACATTCATGCCCCCTTCAAGAACGCTGTAATTAAAGTTGTGACCCCTTAACTTTTCATATAGAAGTTCAATATGTAGACTATTTGAATTATAACCAAATACCTGCAAAACCCGACATTACCAGCCTTCGATGCACTTGTTTAGTGCTAATTAGCAACCATTAGCATGCTTACACTCTAGTCTAAACTAAGACGAGGACTATGGTAAACAATTATTCCTGCTAGGAAAAAGCATGTTAGCATTGTACATTTGAGAATGTTAGCATGCCTGTGTAGCATTTAGCTCAAAGCACAGTTGGTTAGCATGATTTAAGACACTTTTTTTAGGTATTTTCTGATTTCTTAAATTGTACTATTTTGTTAACTCTATTTGATGTTTAGATCTCTCTGTGTTCTCTCACAGCCTGTCATTTTTTCATTCAACTTTTATAATTAGTGTGTTTGTGTTTCTTAATCTGGCTGGAGAGTATTTACTTTGTCTGTCAGTTTGTCGCACATGGTCCTTAGCCCCCCATTTGAGTCTAAATCATATCCCTGAGCTTCTGTATTATATATATATATATATATATATATGTTTTTATCCCTCTCCACCTGCAGGCCTCCCTCTCTGGAGGTCTATAAATTACGCAGAGGAGTCGTGTTTGTGGAAGTAAACAACTTGAGGGCTGCCATGGGATCAGAGCTCAAGAGGAGCAACACTCAATCAAAAAAAAGAAATCTGCTAATGATGCTGTGCCCACCGAATGCAAACACGGAACCAAAAATATAAGCAATATTCATATAAATCCCCTCCTGTTTTCTCCAGGCAGGAGGGAAGCAGACAGAAATCAGTGGGATATATGCTATGTCATTTCCATATTGCTGTTTAACTTATACATTGTAACTAACTTAGCAGTCATTTCAACGAATATACCTTAATAATATCTATAAGTTATAAAACTACAGGTGCATGTTGGCCTTCCAACCCTTGTGTATGAGGAAAAATGACTAAAGAAGAAAAAGCAGCCGCCAGTGATGGAGAGACAATAAGATGGATGTCTGTGTTTTTGTCTTTCTCTCTCTCTCTCCCCAGGGCCCACAGCTGAGAAGTGATACATGGCTCAGTAATAGTCTGAGCCCTGGGGAGAGCAGCTCTGTGGCCTTGGTAAGAGACTATCAACACACACACACACACACACACGCACACACACACACACACACACACACACACACACACACACACACACAGACGCACGCACAACCATTCATGAGAGTGCAGGCATACACACAGGAGAACACTGCAAAATGGTTTGGCTAATATAACCTTTCTGAAGCCTGATACAGATATACGATTTGAGAGGATATTGAGACATATAAAACACACAACATTCTGCTATGTGGTTTAAAAGTCCTCCAAAAACGCATTTACATTTTCATGGGACAATACAA
The DNA here is from genome assembly GCA_943591055.1 of Gobionotothen gibberifrons. Lineage (NCBI taxonomy): Eukaryota > Metazoa > Chordata > Actinopteri > Perciformes > Nototheniidae > Gobionotothen > Gobionotothen gibberifrons. Next base: position 764,153 of record CALSBZ010046637.1, read on the forward strand.
CTTTTGAATGGTTATCCACCATACTCATTTAGTAGGAAAGGAAGGTTAATATGTGATACATTACTGCTTCTTAAGCTAAGAATAACTCAGCAAATACTCCCTTATCAGTCTATTGAGCTACAGAAAACGATCAACTGTTCTGATAATTACTCAATGATGATAAATAATAATGAATCATCTGCCTCTGACATATGCAATATCTGTTGATATTATAATCTAAAAATACATGTTATTGACCAAATGTCAATATTAAGATTACTCAATATTGAAAATAAAAGTGAGTTGAAGCCACACCGTGTGTGTGCCAACCACTCCTGATCCGTACACCCGCTGTCTGACCTGAAACACTTCGGCTTCAAGTCTATGTAGGGAAGATTGTCCTGGTGCATTTTCATAAAATTGGGGCATTATCCTGTTAATACAAAGGTCTGAGCATCCTTCACATCCTTAGTTAAATTGATGGTAAGTTTAAAAAGGGAAAAAAGAACATTACTACATACAGCCGAAACCAACGCCATTTTTATTTCAAGCCTCCTCCTTCCTTACTTTCCCTACATTACCCACAATGACTGCAGTTCAGTCCGATTGAGTTGGGTTATGCTAGTAATTATGAATATCTTTTTTTTCTGAATAATTTCTAATTCCACAACCATAGATTTCTCTCAATTTAGAATTTGTCTTCTTCACCCTTAAACAACGCAATTTATCATATTATATATAAAATAAATATCAATATATAATCACACAGCCACCTCTGGAGACATGGAAGGCGTTTGAATACTTGTCTTCACATGTGCAGGAGTACTTTTAAACAGACTTTGATTTAGCAAATTGGTAGAATTGAAGGGCAGAGGCAAAACATTGAAACCCTCTCACATATGTTCTGTGCTGTACTGCAGTAAAACGATTCACACCTGCACACTGTCTGTGAAAAATAAAAGAATACAAAGTGAATAATTTATTATTTTCCAGAGTTTAGATCTGTGCGACCTTTCATTAGGCAGAGGCCTGGCCGTCAAACAGCAGGAGGGCATTCTGGGTGAGTAACAGCTCTCCTTTTTATCACCTCCATACAGATTTGAGGCGACAAAAAAAAACACTATCACACATCTCCATTTCAGCCCTGCTGTGTTTTGAATGATGTCGCAGTGGCTTTCAACAAAATGGGAAAAAAGATTGAGATGTGCAGAAATGAGAAAATAGGAAGAAAAAAAAGATAATACAATTTTTACCTGATCTCCATCTTTCTGTACCGGCACCGCATCCACTGCTGGAGAGAGAGAGAGAAACAGAGATGAATTAAAGATGATTTCATTATCACAGGTGCTTCTCTAGATACAGGTATCAGATCATGGCAGGGAATACAGGTGCATGAACATTATGATAGGAGAGGCCGAGCGAGGGAAGGAGAAGGGTAAGATGGAGCAGTGAGTGAGGGACAGTGACCAAGAGGGAGATAACAATATGTCAAACTGACGCAGCCGTCAACACCCTCACTAAGGGAAGATGTCAGCGCTGTCCACTACTTCTCACTCACACTCACACGCTAAAATTAGATTAATTATCCACGCCAAGCTTTGGCACACAGGGCCCCACCCGTCTGAGTCATTAAGGCCAGAGATTACTCTTAATATTTGAATGTGATGAAAGCCATTCTGTAAGTTATTATCATAAGTAATCGAGTGCTATTTTAATAATTTAGCGGTGAGAAAATTGAAAATGTGATGTTGCCTGGCCCACAGCTTGAAGATTCTGATGACGACTTAACCTGTCCTTTCACTACACAACGACCTTCAGTCTGACCTTAACAGTAAATGAGGTAATACAATGCAACTTGTGAAAGCCCACATGTAAAGCTGTAATGTCTCCATGGTCATTATGGTCGGCGTTCATGTCATTTTTATTGTGCTGGCAGTATCTTGCATACTCAGCTGCTGATTCAGAGATGAAGACACAGGCTGGACACGACTATTACCACGTTCTGCTCACTTATGATTATTTAAAATTGGAAAATGAGTCGCTTCCATCTTCCAGCACTATTTACTCAATGTGACGGAACAGGCACTGATGTGCTGTTTACACAAGAACGCAAACGGTTGTATCCGCTACTTTTCTCTTTCGTATAGCCCGTTCGTTCACACGAGGCCGAAACGGAAATGCGGAAACGGACCCCGCAAACGATAACGGGTCCCAAATGAACGCTCTGGGGTGCCAAACGGCTCCGTGTGTACGCCCTATACGATCATTTCCTGATAACGATGAAGCCATAGCCCCGCCTCTCCCCACCTCTGCTGCTCACTGCTGCATGGTCAGTAGCTACTGCTACTGCTACTGCTACTGATCATGCTTGCTTCAAATATTAGTGCAAAATCTACAGCTCGACCATGCTACAGATGTTAGTGCAAAATCTACAGCTCCTCTACCACAACCATCAGCAACAAGCGGACATGGAGCATTACATGAACTACATGTTGCTAAATCCACCACGGGGCATAAACAAAAGGGCAACCATGGCAACCATGCTCAGGGGTCTTCTTCGCTGCTTTTTGTGTATTTTGTGGTGAAAGTACAGCGCCACTTACAGGCCCGGCATATGTACTACAGCGCTCCCGAGCGGTCTCGTGTGAGCGGAATACTTTTTTGATATCGTATTCGGTTCGCTTTATTGCAGAAGTACTATCAAATAGATTCAATCAATGTATTGTGAGGTTATGACAGTCAGTTATTTGTATCCTTGTCCCTCGGCCTCTCCTTCTCATACAGTTCTGATGTTACTGTGATTATCGTTTCAGTTCCTTGTTAACAATTTGCTGGTCAGCTTTGGCTGCTGTTGCACACTGCAGCACACATGCTGCTCTGTAGCGTAACAGTAGGTGTAATGCCGTTTAGAAAGACTAAGATATGTGTATATTCTTTCGGTTTAAGCCCAGTGTTCTTTTATCTTTTCCCTCCTGTACATCCTGTGTATTGTATGGGATAACATATATGTTCTGCCCTGTATGAAAAGTTGTATCGCAGAAAGTTCCCAGAACACGAACCTCAAGTATGCTTTTGTCAAATGTGACATTGGTTTGCTTTTCTGTCACTAAGCTCACAATGACTAAGCTCGGTTTTATTATAGATGTAGACAGATGGGTAATTCTACTCAGTCTGGAGGAAGTGGCAGCAGGATTAGTGTGGTGAGCGTTAGCGGTGCAATGATAATGACTCAGCATCAGTGGAGACATTTGGATTTGAAGTTTGAGGTCTCTGGATGAATTCTCAAAACACAAAGGAAAAGATGAAAGAGAAATAAAAACAACCCAATATCGCTGAGTAAAAGTAAAGTCAAAGTGTTCGATATTCATATTCTACAACTGTAATGTAATTGTGTAACCAACAACATATGTATATCTAAGGCCAGCTGTGTAGAAAAGGTTACATCAGTTTTACTTGTCGTGGTTAATATAATGAGATAGTAAGTCAATATATTGATATAATAAGTCAATATATTGAGATAGTAAGGGATTTTTTTTTTCCTGTGGCGCAAAGGCTTCCATACAACAGAGCATTCAACTATATCAGGTATGCAAGAATAAGTTCCTTCTTAAAAGTTTGGGCTATTCAGGTGCTACTGAGATGGCAGTAGGTTTAGATTTGGCCACATTCAGTTCCTACCCAGCATCTATATCACACATCCTTGGAAATTGTGCTAACACAAACAACAAACGGCGAAAAAGCAGTAAATCCACAGATTTGGCAATCATTTGCATTTTTCTACATAAATTACTTAAAACATTGCAGGATTATATTGTTTTTTTGTTCCATTTTTAACAAATGCTTCCAGCACGGCTCTCACTGCTTTTTAGCTCGCTTTCACGCTTAATTTCAGTAAATTATTTGAATTTGTCTTTCTACTTTGTGCCTCACTCTCTCAGTTAATTTGTGAAATGATTTTCCATGTGAAGATTATATCCTAAATATATAACCAATAACTCTTAATCGGGAAAGCAGTGCACATGTTCAGATTGCAGAAGATCTGAAACAAATGTTTCTCCTTGGAATCACTATCTTTTAACGCATCATTAAGCTGAATGAAAACTAAAATCTCTGTCCAGTACAACCCTGCCAACGCTAAAATTAGATTAATTATACACACCATGCCTCAGAACAGGAGGCCACGACCTGTATGAGCCAGCGAGGCTCGGGATGATGAAGGATTTTAGATCTAAGTGGGGATGAAAGGAGAGGCCTCCCCCATGTTAACACAAATTATAACTAACATCTCTAATATCTGGTGGTGAAAGCTGAGATAAGAAGCTGCTTCTCCTCCACACTGCTCCCTCAGGAGACATTCAAATACTTGAAGGCAAGTTTATAATTAGATCAACTTCACCTAAAAAATGACACTAGTGAGGATAATGGTGCTTGTGTAGAAAATTGCTCAAGTTGTTGAGTATCACTTCAAGATTGTTTCAAGAGGAAATCTTCTTGAGCTTTCCACACTCTCATCAGAAGAACAGTTCATTGCTCAAAGCTTTAATATTCCTCCTTTAGCCCACAAACTCTCTTTCATCTCCCTTTCTGATGAGGCTGATTGAAGTGGATTTAACAGCTGAAATCAATAGGACAGCCTGGACTCACTTATCAGTCTACTTCGCACCAAGAGCCGATATTTCTTATTGTATTCTCAACATATGGTCCGAACATCCTCATCGATGGCGTCCACATTGATCCAGTGCTTTCTGCCAGGGAGCGCTGCATATCGACAGAGCCTAAAAATATCTCAGCCTTCATACTCCCTTCAATGGAGTCGTAAGCTTTCCATCTAAATCAATATCAATAAAACCCTTCTAGGCAAAGAGTGGAGGCGGTGGGGGGGTTGGGGGGGAGTCGTCGTCACTGTGCAGCGGCAGAAGATGCAGTTTGGAGATGTGCTTCATCTCAAGGGACAAAAAATGACAGCTCTGTGCCAAAGTCGCTCCAAGCAATCGATGCCTTCAGTAGAAGAACCTGCTGTTAATATACACGCAAGGCTTGGTTTCAAACTTGTTTTACTGCCATTTCGGAGAATAATACTCCAAACTATTATCTATATTTTATAAAATGCTTTATTCTCAAGACGGAAATTGAAAAACGAATTTAATGCTGTTTCAAAAACAGTAGATGAACACCTTTTGCATTCCTACCCTCATTTGTTGTATTTTTGTCGTTGATGGCTGACTACATATCTATGGCATGGTGATGCAGCTATTACAGATACCAGTGGGGCTGCTATATGCAACACATTTTCATTTTAGGTTTATTTCCCCAGGCTGGGCCACTCCATTCTTATATTTTTCTAATGGGGAGGCCTGCTGGGTAAAGCCACAGCGGGGCTTGATAAGAGAACATGTTTTATACAGCAGCCATTTCAGTCCCTCTGCATCAAAGAGAGAGGGCTTCTTTCACATGTCACCAGTTACTGTAGAGCCAACTTCAATCACAAAGAAATCCATCAGGTCAGGTGGTGACAGAGACACAGAAAGCAGACCAGAATGCAATGCAGCTACAAGACATGCTGAGTGTTTTCAACTCACTCTCATGGCCCTATCGATATTTTTACAAGCTGCAGAATTTATTTTGGCGCAGCGAACCATTTGTACATATTACCTTTCATGTTTTAATAGTAGTAGTAGATCCTGCGCAACAGGTCATTCAGTTCTGTTCAGCCTATTCATTTTCAATAGAGACAAGTACATTGATTGATGGGTGATGTGGAACTGTACTACCGATGTTAAAAGAAGCGAGGGATTGACTGTTGAAAAGATTTAGCTTTATGCTAACTGTGAAGCTGACAATTGAGCGGCCCGACCAAGCAAGGAGGCAGGCAGAGGCAGAACGTTCAAATATAACCCGGTGTGGGCATTTATTACTCCTTGTGGTACATGATGACACAGCCTCAATCTTACTGTCTCATGTGAACACAGTCACCAGCAACAAGGATCTCCCACACTACCTGCCCACTGACAGGGAAAACAGAGCCTAAATACACACACACTAATCAACCAACAAGACACAGGTGAGGGGGGAGGAGACAACACAGGGCACCAGATGAACACAATTAACAACAATGAAGCTATACAACCCATAACGGAGGCCGAGATCTATGGGCCCAGAGATCACCTGTGACACTAACGATGGTAGAATTAGTCTGGAAGCTCTGCAGTTATTTGACAAAAAAGTGATACAGTGGTAGCACAGTATGTTTAGCCTTAAACTGCTGTGGATTGTCTGTTAGAAATAGTTTCTAGGATGTATTTGTGTGTCTGTTGCCCTTGAGATCAGATAAAGTAATGCCAAGTGTTGTTAGTAGGGATGTAACGATACCAGAAACTCACGGTACGATATTTATCGCGATATTGAAAAAATAAAGGGAAACAAATGTGATTTTTTTTTTTTTTTACTTTATTAAATTATAAATCTGATTTGTACAGCATTTTAGGATAGTTGTATTTTAAAGTGTCAACAATATAATAATCAGACCCTGCAATAGAATAAATCAAGTTTCACTTTAGTTTTTCAAGTAACTCAACTCTAACTCACTAACTCACTCACTCAGCATCATCAAGGTTATCTTTTAGGAATATGAGCATGTCCACATTTCCAGGTAGAAGCTGGGATGTTTGGGCGTTTACAATATCCCCTGCTGTGGAAAAAACTCTCTTGCTTGATACTGATGTTGCTGGGACAGAGAGATATGCTTTGGCCATGGGAGACAGCAGTGGGTCAAACTGTGCATTGTCTCTCCACCACTTCAAAAACAATACAGTTTTTGCCAAGAAGGTGAGGCTTATTGACAGGGCGAGACATAAATATACTGTTGGTACTTGTCTATGTCTCTAGGTATGTACATGTAGCCCTGTACATACGATGTCCTTTTGTGTTATCTGTTGTGTTATGTTCATGTTGTAACCTACTTGCTGCCATGTTGGACAGGTCTCCCTTGAAAAAGAGATCAATGGGACCATCTGGTTAAATAAAGGTTTAAAAAAAAAAAAAGTATTCAAAAAATCGCGGTAGATTTTGTCAGTCTCACAACGGTATTGAGACATCTATTTACCGCGATATTCGATATCGTTACATCCCTAGTTGTTAGCAAGCTTTTGAACAATGTTTGCTTGGCTACTTGTAGCATTGACTTCTTACTGACAGGAGTGGTGACGCAATCTTTCAGTTGGTATTTTGCTGTGGATTTTTTTGCAGCAGTATATACTATACTACTTTTGGCCCTACTACTCAAAATGAATATATTTTTGCTTGAATAAACAACAATGCAGTTTTTTTGTTCAAACTACGTCTTAATTGACAATTACGTAATCAGATTTGATTTCAGAAGCAAAATCAAAGATGTTTCAAAGATGCTGATTCCTGAACAGATTATGTTAGCTACACCCACACATGTAGGAGTGTGCACACAAAAAGCAAATAATTAAAGACACATGTTTCAGGCCTGACCCTGTACTTTGGGTGAAGGACAACATTTCCACCAGATGAGTGGATTCAGCTGATTCAACATTGTTAAACCTTTCATCTCTCTCTTTCTCCTCATCTCTCTCTCTGTTAATGAGAGACATGCAGTCTTAGTCATGACTCTGCTCTCTGTGAGTACATTTGAGATGCGACCCGGGGGATCCTGGAGGCCATTTACTCCTCACAACACACCCACACGCATTGAGGCACATACAAACTCAAACACACAAGCAAGACAACCACACACACACAGTCACACCGGAGAGCTCTGGAGCTGATGGAGCTCCCTGCCGAAGTCACGCTGGAGGAAGGAGATGTTGAGAGAGAGACACAGAGGGAGGCTGAAGGCTCTCAAAACCAGAAAGGGGGAAATATTGAAGAGAGAACGAAGGAGAGGAACAAAACCTAGGGATTGATTGAAGCTAGAAACCGCAGGGCAGAGGGTATGTTGAGCAGAGAACAGCAAGGGCTTTTGGGAAATACAATTGAGATAAAGCTTAAAAGATGAGAAGGAGTGGTTGAGGAAAAGAAAGTAAGAGAGAAGGACAGTAATGTAGTGAATATTGCACACAGTGATGCAAAGCAAGGACATTTAATTTTAGAAACAAATGTAGGTTTGGTCATAATTTAGGTTTCTTGACCACTATATTTGTGACATTTCTGTCAGCAAATTAGAATAGGTGACATTTTTTTGTATCTATCATATGTTTCTAAATGTTTAACACCCCCAAATAAAAAAAGAAGAAAGCGTACAAGCACTTCATTAAATACTGCTTCCAGTTTGTTAGCATAATAGCATCACCAAGGTCACTTCTTAATTTGTCTTCTTAGGTTTGCAGGTAATATATTAAACTGATTTATAACCAAAGAGAAAGAAAACATTGTATTAGTAGAGACTTTGAGAGAACATTTGAAATCATCTTTCACTAAAATGCCCCCCAGCAACATCCTGCTAAACAGCAACAGCTGTCTGGACTAATAAGTGAAAGTCCTAACAGCTAACAGCATCACTGATCACTTGGTTCCCATTTGATGGACATTTACCCAGAGTTCCCTGCAGCACCTGAAGGAAATGCAGCCTGCTTCACAGTCATTACTGTCACTCAGTGTCAGGCCACCTAATGACCGTTTTAACTCTGGCTGACTTTTTATCATTAGTCTTTAATGTGATTCTCCCTCAACCTTCTTTTATGATCAGTGCTTTACTGCCAAGAGGTGTCCTGTCAATCAAACTCTTAATCTGTGATTTAAAGGTTGAATTTCTCTAGCTACCGGCCTTTGCTTTGTTCACCGGTGGCTATTGCTGCTCATGCTAATGCAAAATCAGTGTTACATCAGTGTAACTGAGTGATTCAAAACTACGTAATGATCAGACAATTGTTTATAAAGAATGTATAGTGGCAACTACAACAATAGTTATTTTGATTGTCAATTAATCTGCAGTTTTTTTGCTCGATTATTGAATCCAATCCCCAAAAATATTAAATTGACTGTCATTTCAGACAAGTAAAGGTAGCTAACCCTCACAATTGAGAATCTTGAATTAACCGTTTGGCATTTTCTATTTCAATTAATGGATTCATAAAGTTGTTTCCGATTATTAATCAAACCACTGGCATTCTTTTTCAGCAAAGGATTTTTTCCAACAAATGAGAGTTGGATACTGTGTAATTATGTGACTTGTTTTAACGACACTGATTGTGGGGGGGGGGCTGGCATGACTCTGATGTGAAAGATGCTAATTCTTGTCCGTTCATTGAACTTGGTAATTAATCTGATTCAGACTGTGATTATAAATGGTGTTTTGGGAGTCTGCAGTGTAATGTTTGCTTGTTAGACTGTGAAACACAGCTCTGAGCGTCTGTGCTGTGCTAAAGTATACGTGTGTGTGTGTGTTTGCGTGTGTGTGTATCTGTGTGAGGCAACTGACCTTTGAGTAAAAGGTTGTTTCTGTTTGTGCTCGTGAACAAAGTCTCTGCAGTGGAGTCCAACAAAAACAAACGACCGTCATATATAAAAGGCCTTGAATATGTGTCCCCGGTGTGTCAGTGAACTCACCAAGTGTCAGAAAACACAACCCTCTCTCTTTTCCTCCATACCCAAATCTCTAAAAACGGGGCTGTAACGGATCTGATACAGACTGATACAGATTTGAAAATTCTCTGACGTCAGAAACAAGGAGCTCCGCCTATATGGGCAACTCTCCACCTATCAGGGGAATGGGGGGTTGCCGTGGCATGGTAACAGCATGGTAACAGCATGGTAACAGCATGGTAACAGCATG
>CALSBZ010046637.1:794127-806741 GCA_943591055.1 Gobionotothen gibberifrons
AAGTATTGTTACTAGACTACAAAGCATTAGTCAAAAGCTCCTGCAGCAGAAACCTATCTGTTAGTGCTATAGCCAAATTTAAGGAAGAGATTCCACCAATACTTTACTCGATAGCATGTCTGCATGTAGGGGAGGAAACTTATACAAAATGTACACCACCCCAAATTGATCATGTTGTTGATAGTGCTATAGATGCGCTGCGAATAAAATTAGACTCTGTTGCTCCTTTGAAAAAGAAGAAAATAAAACAACATAGATTAGCTCCATGGCATAATGTCGAAACCCGCAAAATAAAGCAAAAGTCGAGACAGCTTGAAAGGATATGGCGTTCCACTAAACTTGAAGAATCTCGTTTAATTTGGCATATTACTCTAAATGAATATAAGAAAGCACTGCGTAAAGCGAGAGCAGCGTATTACTCTTCATTAAAGGAGGGGTAGGTAAGTTTGAGAAACCGGCTCGAGATACACTTTTTGTTATATTCCATGGAATGCTCTTAATATCCTGATAGCAATGCATATTCTAAGTGCTTTGAAAAAAAATCCATAAAAAAAAATCATCTGTGGAAGCCGTAATACTGTAAAAACTACGACCAATTATTTTAGCCGGGCCGGCTAAAATAACTGGTTGGCCGACCTGTCTGTCAGCCTTCAATCTCGTGCACACACACACACACACTCGTGCACTTGCGCGCGCCGTCATTGCATTGTGCGCGTTTCCCGTGAGCTCCTCGGTCAGTCCTCCTGCAGCGGCTCAGTCCTCCTGAGCTCGGCAGCAGGACGCGTTCACCATGGCAGAGTTTGCTTCACCATCGCCTACAGGTCGCAAAAGAAGAACTGTAATGCAGCAAATTATGAAGAAAAAGAAAGTGGGAACTAGGAGAAGTCAAACCAGAGTCAATATCGGAGTTGCTTTTCAACGATGGCGACTACTTATGGAGCACACCCGGGCCGGAGCTGACGCCATGCTCGACTCTTTTTCTCTTGGACTGTTGTGAGCTTATATGTGGATCTGGGTACCGGTCGCGTATCTTCCAGACACAGCAACTGGGAATAATCACTCTGTGACCCTGTCCCAGGGCTCCATATTGCCACACAACACATTGTCTGTATGCAGCATAGCTGAACTGTATGTTGCTCTCCCCTGTGTGTCCCAATGTGTCACCGATAATAACAAAGAAACGCTAGGTAGCATAGCATTTATATTTACTCATTCAGCAGACGCTGTCTAGCGTAGCTAGGTACTTTATTTCGTTCGTCGACAAACATGATAGATGAATACGCTAAATATTTCAAATAAACATTCAAAACCAACTTGGGCTGTGTAGTATTGATAACCTTTTTTTTGCCTGATATGTAACGTTACGTTCTAAGGATAGAGGGTGTCGTTTTTCTCATATTGATATTCTGAATAATCTGTGCTGTTGTATTTAATGTAAAGTGTCCCTACTGTAGGCTATTTTTATTATATGTACAGCACTTTGGCTCGATCAAAAATCGTTTATAAATGTGCTATATAAATAAAACTTGATTTGATTTGGTTACCGCAGCCTGCTCTCGTCAGCTAGACGTAACATTTGTAATATATTTTCACAAAACAAACATGCTAGCTTCAAAAATATAAGCACTGACAATAACTTTATTATACATTTGTTTTACATTCATTATCATGATCTTGTGCGCGTTCATGTGTGTTGGAGGAGGTGCTCTGTAGGAAGTAGGGCGGATTATTTTCGGCTGTGTACTTTTGAATTTTTGTGCACTCGAGGCTGTTTCTCAAACTTACCTACCCCTCCTTTAATAGATGAGAATAAGAATAATGCAAGATTTCTTTTCAGCACTGTAGCCAGGCTGACAGAGAGCCATAGCTCAATTGAGCCTTCTATTCCCATAGCACTCAGTAGCAATGATTTTATGTGCTTTTTTAACGATAAAATTGTTACTCTTAGAAACAAAATCAATGACCTCTTGCCTTTGACCAGTATAGTGTTATCAACAGCTCCCGGAAATGTAAGTTCCAATATTACACTAGATAGTAAACTAGAATGCTTTTCAGCCATAAACCTTGAACAATTCAATTCAATGATTCTTTCTTCTAAACCATCAACGTGTATCTTAGACCCAATTCCAACTAAGCTATTGAAGGAAGTTTTTCCATTAATTGGCACTTCTTTATTAAATATTATGAATATGTCTCTATTATCAGGCTATGTTCCACAATCATTCAAAGTAGCAATGATAAAACCGCTTCTTAAAAAGCACAACCTCGATCCAGAGTTTTTCAGTCTGGCTTTAGAACACATCATAGCACAGAGACAGCTCTGGTTAAAGTCACAAATGACATTCTAATAGCCTCAGACAAAGGACTTGTCTCTATTCTTGTCTTGCTCGATCTCAGTGCTGCATTTGATACTATCGACCATGACATCCTATTGCAAAGACTAGAGCACTTAGTTGGCATACAGGGAACTGCTTTAGGCTGGTTTAGGTCCTATCTATCTGAACGCTCTCAGTTTGTACGTGTCAACGATGAATCTTCGACGCAAACCAAAGTTAGCCATGGAGTGCCACAGGGCTCAGTGCTCGGACCTATTTTGTTCACATTGTATATGCTTCCGTTAGGCAATATTATAAGGAATCATTCTGTACATTTTCATTGTTATGCGGATGATACTCAACTTTATTTATCAATCAAGCCTGATGAAATGAATCATCTAAATAAAATTCAAGACTGCCTTAAGGACTTAAAAACATGGATGACCTTAAACTTTTTGATGTTAAACACGACCAAAACTGAAGTTATTGTACTCGGCCCGAAGAATCTACGAGACAAATTAACTAAAGATATACTAACTATGGATGGCATTAATTTGGCCTCCAGTGAGACTGTAAGGAATCTTGGTGTTATATTTGATCAGGATTTATCCTTTAACGCCCACATAAAATCAATTTCAAGGACCGCCTACTTCCATCTACGTAACATTGCAAAAATCAGGCATATCTTGCCTCAAAACGATGCAGAGAAACTAGTCCATGCATTTGTTACTTCAAGGCTGGATTATTGTAACTCCTTATTATCAGGGTGCACCAAGAAGTCAGTTAAGTCGCTTCAGCTGATTCAAAATGCTGCAGCTCGTGTACTAACTAGAGTTAGGAGAAGGGACCACATTACTCCTGTTCTGGCTGCCTTACACTGGCTCCCTATAGAACACAGGATAGAATTTAAAATTCTTCTTCTCGCCTACAAAGCCCTTAATGGGCAGGCGCCATCTTACCTTAAAGAACTCATTATACCCTACTGTCCTACTAGGGCATTGCGTTCCAAGAACGCAGGGTTGTTGGTTGTTCCTAGAGTCTCTAAAAGTACAATGGGAGCCAGAGCCTTTTCTTATCAAGCTCCACATTTGTGGAATCAGCTTCCAGTTTGTGTTCGGGTGGCAGACAGCCTATCCGTTTTTAAGAGTGTGCTTAAGACCTTCCTTTTTGATAAAGCTTATAGTTAGGGCTGATTAGATTCAGCCCCTAGTTTTGCTGATATAGGCTTAGTTTGTCGGGGGACATCTTACTTCTTACTTCTCTCTGTCTGTACCTGTGTACTCTCATGTTCCGATTAACCCAGCTTCCCCAAATTTCTTTCTTTTTGGGGTCTATATACGCCGGGATCCGGAGCCATGGATGATCCTGTTGCTGCAGTCCTGTGTCCTGGGTCGCGAGCACGGATCTTCAGTCGTGGCTGTTGCTATGGTCCTGGATCATAAGTCCTAGATGGATGTCCTCGTGGATTCATCTTCCTATTATACACACATGCATTTCCAAACATTTGGACTACCTATGTTGCAAATGTATTATCTTTCTTTTACACACGGCATCTATTGCACGTCTGTCCGTCCTGGGAGAGGGATCCCTCCTCTGTTGCTCTCCCTGAGGTTTCTCCCATTTTTCCCCTTTAAACTGTGGGTTTTCTCTGGAAGTTTTTCCTTGTACGATGTGAGGGTCTAAGGACAGAGGGTGTCGTATTGTCATACTGATATTCTGTACAAACTGTGAAGACCACTGAGACAAATGTAACATTTGTGATATTGGGCTATATAAATAAACATTGATTGATTGATTGATTGATTGAAATTAGAGAGTTTAAAGCATACAAAACCTCTGCTCTTTATATTGTAAGACTTCAAATGTCACTCAGATTACTGTGCACACTTTATTTTTAATTTCCTTCTAGCACAACACCAAACACAAACTAAACATGTGTGTCTTCCACACGGTTACGAATCACTGTTGCAAGCATAAAACAATTTCCTGATATGGGTTTGCAATGGTACAAAAAGGCACAAAAAACGACTAGGTTAGGAAAAGATGGTGGCTTGGTTCAAATAATGACTGGGTTATTGAACAATCATCTAGTGTTAACTGTCAGGAAGAAACAGAAACTAAATAGTAGTAAAAGGCAGATCGTTTTTGCGTTAAGCAATATTTTGACCCATTGCACGAGAGCAATACATTTTCGAGTTTTGTCACTAAGCATGTTGTTTCAGGGTCTTTTTTGGGGGCGAGGACAGTATTAATATGCACATAGCGAACCATGATGTGCAAATAATGAGTATTTCTGATTTATTAGCCATTGGCTTTGTAGTTTTGGCATTCAATTTAAATTGTTATACAGTAGTGTCATTGCTCTCACTTAGGTCATTGAGATCTCGGAACATCGCAACATAACGAAGGATGAAAGAGTAAGACACAAAAAATAATATCACAGAATGTTATAAAGCTAACACATCTAAATCATAATTCATTTAGAGCACATAATAAGGAATTTGAGGAGTTCAGAGTAAATAAATGATGATGATTGATTGATTTCACAAATCTAGAAGATTTTGCTCCCAATGAGAGATAAGAAAAACACGTTTTGTGTTTTAGTTTAGAGGACTTGGATCCAACCTGTTTTACCCGCCAAGTCTTCTTTTTAGCAATGGCGCCCTGTTCCTAAACATCAGTAGTTAACTTGGTGATCACATAATTCAATGGAAATTATAGCCAGGTCCATGAAAAATGAGAAAAACTGTGTAATAAACTATGATGTGCCTTGAGTCAAATGTTTTAAGGCCAACAAAAGGAGCATTGATGTCCTGAGGTTATCCAGAAACATTTAAAATGACTACTTTTGAAGATTTATGCTTTGAAAGTATACATAAAAGCAAAAAAGCCCCAAAATAATATTTATATATACCTTCACATATATACAATATGTAATGAATGAGACCTGTGTCACTACTAGAAAAATAGTAAACATGACCTAAAAAATAATAATGTTAATGGCTGAAGACTTGGATCCTGCTTGTATTTATATGTTCTTTAAGTCATTTTGTAGATTAAATTCAGCTGAAACAAAGTGTCCAGCCTTGAACTAGTTCACGTCTGTAAAAAGCTGCATCATCCCCTCAGGTTTTATTAAAAGCGGCCTGTTGCTGTGGCAGCTCTTCATCTGGACTTTTAATTACAGCTGGCCCATCAGATCAGGCAGTATAATTCACCTTAACGCCAGCACGCGGTGCCAAACTGTGAATGTGTCATCCTTATCTGTCGTCACACCAGCACAGTCTGAGAGGTTCGACAGATGTACAGTCTCCACTGCCTCGCTGACGTCATCTGATGAGGAGAAAAACCCATTTGCTTTTGCTCCATTGAATGCAGCCATTTATTTAAACATGTAGAGGTTATACTGTTCAAAAAGGGGATAATCTTTTCTTTTTTTATTCATTTATTTAACAGGGACAGTGCACATTAATGAACATTTCTGTAAATATGCCAGAGTTAGCCAAGAGGCTATTTTTCATCTGTCGTCAACCTAAAACACATTTCATTTTAAACAAGTAAATACAATACATTTAAAACATCTAATCAGAAAGCGTATGAACACATCAATTAACAATAGCAGCTTTATATTTAGAAGTCTGTTCTGTGAAATAACTAAATAGATGTTTAAGTGTATTGACCTGTTTTTCTTGTTCAAGTCACACTACATTTGAGTGATTCAATCAAGTAGTATTTATTTGCACTGCAGACTATGTGTAAATGATAACACAATCAGAATCAGAATTACCTTTATTAGTCCCACGGAGGCAAAATGTGCGTAGTTACAGCAGGAAAAAGAGCCACAGACAGCTTAATGTTACATATGTTAAATATGTGACATGCATTAAAAAAAAGTACTAAGTTAAAATATAATGAAAAATAAAAAGTTACATAATTTAAAAACATACACATCCTGTAAGTAACAGTTCTTAGGATTTAGGTTGTGATTTTGTGATTTCTTGTGATCTTATCATCATACAACTAAGCTAAAACGTTGATATACTCATATTGAATCATAATCCCACACCATTGTGCATCATATTTATTTATTCGTGACCATTTGGGCTGCAGTTGGTTACTTTATTTAAAAAATAACTGTCACAATATCCTGACCGTATAATGAGATAGAGAATCTGGGGGGGGGAAATGAAGTGTCTGCCCCTTGCAATAACTTCAATCAAACTGCCACACTATAGGCAGCCAGGATCAAATAAGAAGCAAGATTATGTTCCTGAATTGCATCTTTCTCTCCTCAATGTTCCAGAAACACATTTTAGTTTACTGTTTACCTCAAATATAAGAACATGACCTGGTGCCATGTTGAAAGCAATCGATCCAAAACCAAGCATCAGAGAGAGCAACGTTTTCATTTTCCATCTACACAGTACACTTAAATATGTTTCTTTAACATTAGAGGGGGAAAATAAGCAATCCCGTACCAACATCTTGATTTATAGTGAATTGAGTACTGCCTAGTTTGACCGTTTGAGTTCACCAGCAGCCATTCCTCTGTGCTAGCTTTCTGTTAAGAAAACAAGTGACAGTTTTAGCAAATAGGACATGAAAGTTATTTGAATAAAGTTACCAACTGCCTATTTTAAAGTAGCATTTACATTTTATAAATGCTAGGTTGCTGATCTCAAGCAGTCTTTAAAGTTTGTTTAAGACTTGACAAAGACTGTGAAGAGTTATAACTTTTTAGCAATCACACTTTCTGTACCTGCTTTCAGAGTCCAACAATGGACTGCAGATGTCCAAAAAGTAATGAGTATTTTCAGTTTAAGGTTTCAGAGCCAAATATAAATGTAGTGGGGGGGCGGATTTATTTATGAATACAAATGTTCAAATCGCAGATAAAGACAGTCACGTGATGAGTCTGCAAACACTTTAAATTCACAGACAGACTTCACCATGATAACATCGCCTCAAAGAATAGTTGCAAATCCAGCGCTTTACTCACATATCAAAGTTAAAATGGTGATTCAAATATAAAGTTGGGGAAGAGATGGAGAGCATGCGGGTGTATTTCAGTAATGTGTCTGTATGGAAGAGAATAAAGACAGAGCGGGAGGTAGAACCCAGGCATCAGCGGATGCTTTTCAAATATGAAGGAGGGATGGAAATGGGGGGGATGAAGGGAGGAGGAGGATAAGTCTATGAGTCATGCTGAGAGATGAGGACAACGAATTCAAGCAGGGAAAATATATGGGAAATATGAGCTTCTTTAAGAATAAAAAACTTGAGAGAAGAGAAGGAGGTATATTAGTATTCTGGCTGAGAGTGGAAATGAAAGACAAGAAAGAGAAGAGGAGTTGGAGCAGGAGAGGTAAGGTGAGAGCAAAGCCAGAAACAGGGAGCTGACAAGAAGGAGAAATGTTATGTATCTGCATCTGAAGACAAACACGTAGCCTACTATTTATAGCTGTGAGTGTGAGTGTACAGCTGGTTGGTTTTGTGTCTGTGAGGGGACGTATGAGGACAAAAGACAATGATGAAAGGCTCTTCAGTGGACAATGGTTGGGAAATTGCTTTTTAGTTTCAAAACAAAAAGGAAAAATCACATGAAGAATTACAATTTCCTCTCTGTGTTGAAGCAGTTTCCCATTTGTTTTGTCTTCTCTTTCTCCCCAGGTGCCTCACAAGGATAGAGGTAGAAGATACCTCACCCATCGTGAAGCATTATAGGGCTGAGGTAAGGCTGATTTTATTTGAAATATGAAAAGACCAAAACCAATAACATTTCAGTTCGTCTTTAAATCCTCTCTGACTTCCTGTCTAAGGCTCTCAGCTCAACAAATGCAATTTCATTGTCATAGTGTTTATCAAACAATGAGGAGGAAAGTGCATTTGTTTGGGACTATTTTCAGCGGCTGATAATGCCACATTTGGTGCTCTAGTAGTGAGTAGAGGACCATTTGATTCAGTCTGAATAAACTTCAGTGTGTGTGTTCATGAAGGCAACATGTCACCCAGTGCAACAGTGTGATGTTTTAAACAACAATGAAGGTTTGATTTCAGTTTCATTTGGTTTCTATTAGCTGATCAGTTTTTATTATGTTATGTAAGTGTGTCGTCACAAGGCTTATAACCAAACCAGTTTTTAACAGCTGTTGTTATTTTATAATGCCACAGTACACTACCTGTAACAGCAAACCACAGACAGAACAGTTAGAGACTCACAGGCTACATACAGTATAGGAGTCTTTAGCAGCTAAACAGACAGAGTTTTTCTTTTTCGGAATATTCCGAATATATATCCTCCTTAAAAATGCTGTCAGTTATTTTGGCAGTTTTCAAAAAAAAACAGCTATATAAAACCTGTTAGCATATAACAGATGCTGTAAACCTCATTACAGTCTGTCTCAGTGGAAAACACAGTACAACTGTATGTTATATCTCTCACAGGCTCCGCCCTCTACTGGACTCTATGGGTACTCCCCTTGATCCTATCATGCAAGCATTCATCCACTGAGACTTGCTAGACGTGCGCATCTCACCGCATCAAAGGAGGCCTCGCCTCCTGACTGTCATCCCTTTCTCTTCAGCAAGCAAGAGAGACACACTGAGTGAAGAGAGACGGATACATTTAAGCAAAACAAACGAAGAAAATTGACTCACCATTACTGGAGCAGCGGCCCTGTCCTTCGTGTGCGGGCGCCATTGCAGGCGCCGACCTCCACCGCCAGTGCATTGAATGCCTGGGGTCCGACCACGCGGTGGCCAACCTGGGCCCGCTTACAGTCTTGGGCCCGCTTACAGTCTTCAAACTGCGCCAGCCGCTGTTTGAAGACTGCTACGTCTCGCCGGTGGAGGACCCAGAGCTCGACGTGGTGGAGATGGAGGACCACGAGGAGGGAGTGCCCTTCGTGTTCGCCATACCGGCGGACCGGGCGGGTCTGCTCGTCGGGGAGAGGAACGACGATGGCTACAGTACACCCCGTCGTCTGATGTTTCCGGCGACCGCCAGGAAGGCCCGCAGCACAGGTCTGCGTGACAGGACTTCCCGGCAGTGATGACTATGGCGGCGAAGCATGTGGGTTTACCGCTCCCCCTCACTGGTGAGCCGCCTACGTCAGGGCTTCTACGGCCCGGCCCGTCTGGCACAGCCGGCCTTCCTTTCACCCCCCCCCCACCTCGTCCTGCCATGAGGGATTTGACGGCAGGTCAGCCTTTTCTCAGCCACTAATGTTGCGTTTTTTACGGGGGGTCAGGAAGCTGCGCCCAGTAGTGCACGCCCCGCAGTGGGACCTGGCGCTGGTGCTCGAGGCTCTGGTCTCAGAACCATTTGAGCCTCTGGAGCTCTCCTCCCTAAAAGCACTGTCGTGGAAGACAGCACTGCTACTTGCCTTAACGTCAGCCAAAAGAGTGTCCGAGTTAACCACTCTATCGGTGCACCGAGTTGTTTGATGATCCGGGGTGACCGGAGCGGCGCGACACTCAGACCGAACCCCTCCTTTGTGCCCAAGAGCCTAAGGAGTGCGTTCAGGTCTAGGGCTATTCAGTTGGGGGGTTTTAGTCTTCCACCCCATAGTGGGGCGAGGAAGGCTAAATTGCACCTCCTCTGCCCGGTGCGTGCGCTAGCGTGTTATGTGGAGCACACGGCTGCCCTTAGACGCACCGAACAGCTGTTTGTGTGCTTCGGGGGCGGGGTGATCGGGAAAGCCCTGTCCAAGAAACACCTGGCAGGCTGGCTCTGCGAGTGCATTGCACATGCCTACGGACAGGCGGGGAGAGCCTGCCCCGTGGGGGTCCGTGCACACTCTACATGAGCTATGGCTGTGTCAACAGCCTTATTTAACGGCGTGAGTGTGGAGGACATATGCACGGTGGCGTCTTTGTCAACGCCAGGCCCCTTCATAAAGTTTTATCTCTTGGACATGTCTGGCTCCTTTTCATCGTCTGTGCTTGCTGGGGCAACGCAGGACTGGTGAGGAGGAGGGGGGCTGTGGGTCAGTGGGCATCTGACCCCCTCCCCGGGCGTATTGCGCTTACATGACGCAAATTGGGCCCATTAGGGCAGGGGGGGGGGGGGGTCCTCCACGTCATAGCACACCTCCGCGGGGTAAGCTCATCAGGGTGTGCTCTGTCAGCCGCAGCCCCAATTTTTTCTCCAAGGTTACGACCGAGGGAACGGTGAGTGAGGCGCAGCGGCTGCTAACCAGAAAGCCGGTCAGAGACAGTGAGATGGAACAGTGTTGTTGTGGGACGACAGCGCGTGTATACATCGGGGCTCCGCCCACTGTACCCATAGAGTCCAGTAGACGGCGGAGCCTGTGAGAGATATAATGAGGGGTTACGTATGGTAACCCTTGTTATATAAACACAGGCGGAGCCCTCTACTCAGGGGCCCTGCCTGTCCTATGCTGCTTGCTGAAGAGAAGTGTAGGATGACAGTCAGGAGGCGAGGCCTCCTTTTATGCGGTGAGATGCGTGCGCATTCAGGTAGGCCCGCCCCGGGGCCGGCTACGTCTAGAAAGTCTCAGTGGATGAATGCTTGCATGATAGGATCAAGGGGAGTACCCATAGAGTCCAGTAGAGGGCTCCGCCTGTGTTTATATAACAAGGGTTACCATACGTAACCCCTCGTTATATTACTGTATTTTATTAAGAAATTCAAATTTATGGTAAATTACCAGCTGATGTGGTTTCCAGAAAAGCCTTGCAAAAAATACGGTAAAATACATTCCAAATTAAAGTCAAGAATTGCTTATGGTAAATTACAATGGCAAAAAACAAATAAAGCTCACAGCTCAATAGTTTTTCATTTCGGTATATTATGTGTTGTAGTAAAAAGAAAACCTCCATAGTTGTCTTTGTCACAAATGCTGTTAGTTATTTTGGCAGTTTTCAACTGCTGTTTTTGAAAACTGAGAATTCAAACATTGAGAAAACAAATATTTACTTTTTAACTTGCTGTGTTGTGTAGCTTTGGAGCAATCCCTCTCAAAAGCAACTCATTAGAATACCTTCAACATGTAATCAAACCTAATAGAGTTTGAGAAAAAAAATCCTAAGAGTAACTGATTTCTTATCATGGTTTTACCTCCAACAAGTAATATTATTACAAAAAATAGTATCAATCAGGGGGTAATATTATGTGTATTTATTTAATTTTGGTTCATTTTGCTAGTATAAAGCATCACAGACTGACCTACTGACATCTCAACTCCAACAGTCACGTCTGGCTGCTATGCAGAGACTTAAGGTTAGCTTTAAGATTAGCTCCAGGTTAAAGGTGTTGAGCGTCTTAAAAAGTTTCTCTGCAGATGTGTGTGGGTCAGGACCGGGACAGCAGCAGAGTGGCGGTCCGCTGGGTAATCCTCTCCTGGCAGTGGTAGAGGAGGACTCAATCCTACTGCTCACCCAGAAGGGAAGGGAAGACAGAAGAGGCAATGGAGAGTACCGGGTGGGGCATGTGAATGAGAGAGAGGAAGCATCTTTGTTCAACACTGTGAACAAGTGTTAAGGCAAATTAACATCATTTTAGTTGTATACTTCTTCTGACAAAGAAACTTGGAGTAGTGTTCCAATACTCTTTAGCATTGTGAAACGGCAGATATTAAAGAGGCCCTATTATGCTTTTTGGGGTTTCCCTTTCCTGTAGTGTGATTTCGATGATTCCGGTTTGTGTGCATGTAAATGGTCTGCAAAGGCTGAAATCCCAAAGATCCCTCCAGAAGGAGTTTCTCACCCACACACTCCCCCTCCTGCCTGAAACGCATTCCTTTGTTTACAGTAACATAATGACATCACTATGTAACATGCACACTTCTATTGGCTAGCTCTCCAACACATTGAACGTGATAGGCTAAGGGGCGGGACATCTCTAAGCGGTTGACCAATCAAAACAGAGCCGGCCAGCTAACCAATCAGAGCAGACTGGGCTGTGGTTTCAGACAGAGCGTGAAAAGAGGTGCTGCAGCACAGGCAGTATGAGAAACGTAAAGAGCTTTTTGAACGTTAAAGAAGGTAAACATGTCGCAATAGAGGCATGCAACACAAATATGAACCTGAAAATGAGCAGAATATGTCCTCTTTAAATGTTTCTCTGTATGTATTGATGTATAACCTTTCTCTATTTGGCACAGTAAAGGCTGTGGCTTCAGTTCAGCCTTCACACAAACACATGACACATCAGTGCTATGTTCTCTCATCAGGAGTCGCTGGAGCATCATGACATGAATGATGATATTCACACACAGATCACACACACACACACACACACACACACACACACACACACACACACACACACACACA
>CALSBZ010046637.1:807402-831236 GCA_943591055.1 Gobionotothen gibberifrons
TGTGTGTGTGTGTGTGTGTGTGTGTGTGTGTGTGTGTGTGTGTGTGTATATATTTAGGCTCTGTTTCCCTGTCTGGTAGGGAGCTGGTAGTGTGGTGTGAGATCCCTGTGGTTGGTGACGGTGTGCACATGTTCAGCAGGATTGAGGCTGTGAATCATTGTGTCTGATTTAATAAATGCCCACACCGGGTTATATTTTTGTACGTTCTGCCTCTGCCTCCTTGCTTGGTCGGGCCGCTCAATTGTCAGCTTCACAATTGGTGTCAGAAGTGGGATTGACCAAGTGAGGAGGTGAAAATTATGGAGGAACTAAGGGAGATGATGAGATCACTCCTGCAGCTTCAGGCAGCCGGTGAGCAGCAGTTTGCACGGGTACAGGAACGGGAATCCATGATGGAAGAGGAACGGAGACTCCGGAGACAAGACTTTGATGTGTGTGTAAGCTTTTTCTCATCTTTCTTCAGCTGATCTGAAAAATCCCCAAATCTGGAGATACTAAGTGAAACTAAGCTCTATTTTTTCTCTCCTTCACAGAAAACCTGCATAATCCATTCATCCATTTCAGTAATACACAGAATGTATTTTATTCGCAATATATCTTCCAGTATGGCAGTGATCATTTAACTTCACAGGAATTCTGTGTTTTATACAAATGTTTAAACTTGCTTTTATCCGGAGCTAATAATGTGCAAAGTGCCCTTACTGCAGTTTAAGAGTGTCCTTAAGTAATAGCTGACACGTATTTTCCTCACATAAAAAAAGAACATATGAAGAATGTTCCATATTCGAGGATTTATCCCTCATGTTGTCCTCTCAGCGGCTGAAGCAGCTCTTTACTCGCAGGAGACGGCAGATAAGCTGTGGAGCTGACAGGCTCCTCGACACCTCGGCAAAAAGTCTGACAGAGGCTGAGACAACACAAAGCCCAGGTGACACACACACAGTGGCAGCTAAAAGTGTGTCTGGGTTATTACTCTGTGTGTAGGTTGTCGCGATTCATGATCCAACATGTGTATTTATCCAACTGCAGAAATAATTATTTACAACAATGTGGATAAAATAGAATTTCTTTACATTTGTAATGATAAAGCTACTTTCAACTGACAGGGCAGTACAATGTTTGGTAGGTTTAATTTGTCCCACTTAAGATTTCATTCAAATGTATTTTATTGTTATATTATAGTTATTTTATAATTGTTACTTTAATAATTGTATTCAAAGTTGAGTCAGCGATTCTGTATAACAATTGATGACCCAAACTACATTTCAAAAATCAGCATCCCTCTTGTTCCAACCCATGTATAGACCCAAGGCCTAGTTTTAAACTTAAATCATTATTTTACAAAACACGTTGTTTTGTAAATGTTATTTTATTCCACTGGTAGATATATCGTCTTGAGACGTATGAGACTAAATGACAGACTAAAGGGGCATTATTTTGCTCATTTTCAGGTTCATAATTGTAAGGTGTCTGTGACATGTCTCCCCATGCTTTAATGTTCAAAAATATCTTTATTCTTCTCCAACTGCCTCTTTTCACCCTCTGTCTGAAACCAGAGCCCAGTGTGCTCTGATTGGTTAGCTGGCTGGCTCTGTTGTGATTGGTCAACCGCTTCGAGATGTGACGTACATGTTGGAGCGCTAGCCGATCTAAACATGTTTTACAGTATGTCAGTATGTCATGGAAGTAAACAAAGGAGTCAAATGGAGGCATTTCAGGAAGGGGGGAGTGTTGGAGAGAAACTCCCTCTGGAGGGAACTTTGGGATTTTAGCCTTTGCAGACCATTTACATGCACAGAAACCTATATAACTCACCACAGGAAGGGGGAATCCAAAACGCATAATAGGGCTCCTTCAATTGGATACATGGATTAAGATAATAAAAGAATGATCAGTTATTTGCAGCGTAGGGATGGGTTACCAAGCATGAGAATCACAACTGGAGAATTGTGAAATAAACCCTTTGCCATACAGTTTAATAATGACTATTATCAAGATCTGCAAAAGTCTCCTGGTTATACTCCTCTCTTTTCAAAATGGTAAACCCCATACCTTCCACCTAGTCAGAAGTAAAGAAAGATTAGCAGCCATTGTATACAAAATGTTACACCTGATGGATTTCTGTGAGCTTTCATAATGAAAATCCAGGGAAAACGCACTCTTTTTCTGAAAGTGCCAGCCTCAGTATCTTCAGCATCACATGGTAAGAAGCTTTTCTCTCCTCTTCTTTGCGCGTGGAATTAATTCATGTATAAAAGGCAGAATTAAATAGTTTGATAACCTAGCGTGACCTAACATAACCGTAAAAAAGGTTGAGCCACTTAAGTAGCAGGGACAGAATTAATTACTACAATGGTGAATGAGTCGACAGGAAATCGATGAAAGAAGAAGAAAGGAAGAGAAATTACATTTTATGTAGGCGAACAAAACACAATTCTTTGAATGTCATTTCTTTTAGATGTCAACCTTTTCCAAATGCACAATTATTGCAGTCTGAACTACCAACAACTAAGTGAATGAATTATGAATGAAAAATGCCACACTGCCCACCTCAGCAGCGTCTCATTTACCTCTCCTCACCTGGTTTCCTGCCAGTTCTCCCAGCATCCTCTCTGAGAGCTGATTAGAGGCCCCTTCCTGTAGCAGAGGACGAGACAAGGACACTCCGTCTGCCACAGAGCTCTCAGACTCTGGGCTGCAGCTGGATGAAGACGGATGATCTAATCCTGCCAGGCGAAGGTGGGCTGAGATGGCCGCCTGCGAGGTGACAGTCACACAGGTCTTCATTTGATCAGGTAATCACAAACCCCTGTGATAGTTGTTTAATTTACGTTATTCTCACGCCAAGCATTTTATTTGACCTCTGTGCCACCTAAAACAATGATGTCTGTTTTTGTTTGCCCAATTTATCAGCTGTTTATCAAAATGACCTCAGGAAATGATACCAGGGGGAGAAAATGTGTCTGATAACTGCAGCAGTTTCTTCTTTTGCAATTTGCCATCAAATGCATTGATGCCAATGAGGGAAATGCATTGCAAAGTTTTACATAACTCACCAAAATACCACATTTCATTCACCTCCCCAAGACCTTGGGCATGTTGCCTGTTTTGCTTGCCTGCAGGTTGAAAAGGTAAGGTTCTGGTTATGAATTGAAGGGGCAATCTTACACCACAAATGCAACAAGTAAAAGCAAAGATGTATTACCAGAAATCATTGTGTCTGTTTTTTTTGGTGTTAGAGATTATTTTGTTACAGATTAATTTTCTAAAAGCGAAGGATGAACTTGATGATCTCCGGATGTCTTCACTAGAGGGCGCCACACAGCAGTGGGAGAGGACGCTTTGTACTTTTCCCACTTCTTTAATTGGACTGTAAATAACTTTTTTTCTCTTTTGTGTGCGGGTCACTGGAGGCACAGTTCTGTTTTCCGAGACTTTTGCTCTTTTTGTATTATATTTTTTTCCTGACAGTTTATCGATCTTTTCTTACACCTCTTTCCTTCCTGAAAATCATCTTCTCTCTTTATACTCCAGCCTGTGAGATCATTTCACTGCCTCTTTTTTCAGTTTCTCTACACACCAGGAGAAGATTGATCAGTCAGCACATCTCAGCTATAAAATCAACAAAAATCCTAAAGGAATCATTATTTACCTCAAAGCATGCATGAAATTCAGATTTCTGAAGCAGACTGTATCATATCTGTAATGCCCTCCATGTTCTTGAGGCCTTTTCTATTTTTTACTTTTAAGTCACAGATGTTTAGTTTAGACATAAGGGTATAATCACGCTTTAAAAGTGCCACTTTCTATATATATATATTTCTATATATATTATAACAAATATATTTATTGGCATCGGTTTTTCCAATACATTTACAAATGTTTACCCCTCACCCCCAAATAAAAAAAGGTTACCAGCCATTATCATCCGCTTAGTTTAAATAAACATCTAAAAAGAAAATCTTAAGTTAAATACATAATTAAATCAGAATGATGCCAATGGACATGTGAAAGAGTTTTGTTGTAGGTTCTAATAGTGAGTTATAGTGAGGTAAACAAGAGGCTTTACATTAGATATTAAATGTAGGAATTTCCTCCATTTTGCCACTGCCTCTATGATGGAGGAGTGAGACATGCAGATGCTCACCAGACTCGTTGTGGTGTCTCCGCAGGTTTTATCGCCCACTCCCTTCGTCTGCTACTTGACCTTTGTGGTGTGTATTTCTCTTTCCTTTCCCCCACATCCACTGTCAATTCCACTCTTTAATAAGATGAAATGCTATAAATGTCATCAGCTTAAAATGAAACTATTAAAGGTCATCTCCATAAACAGTTTGAACCTCCTGGGGAAACTGGGATCTAATCATTTCTTGGGGAAGGATAAGGAAAAAAACGCAATATGAAAGGATTTCATTTGATTTCTAACTTTGGTGCAGCTTTTTGTTTGATACGACCCTCATTGTTTTCAGGAAAACCCTGCCTGCCTGATGATTTCTGACTTGTGTCTACATGTTACTAACTTCATTAATTTCTTTGTATGGTTATTTATTCTTGTAATCCCCTTCTCTTAAAGACACGAGACAGCCACACAAAACAAGAACATCCCATGACAAATCATAAAGTACAGCTAAAATATGCATTATATAAAGTAAATGTCCTTTTATAAAGGTCACAATGCACAGTACCAACCTAACATGTGCCAAAAATAATCAGTATTTGGTCAGCATCACTCAAGTTATTTATATATTTGCAGAGACAAAAGAGAAACAATTATATCTTCAAATGAAATGTAAATGTGAGTTGAGAGATCTCAAAAAAAATATAACGTGATCATTTTCAGGAGACATACCATATCTTCTGACATTTAGTGGTCCATACAATTGCAAAGACACTGTGCTCACACAATGTTTGGAGAGGTGCAGTCCAACATAAAAATGAATGATATGATTGAGAATAAGTGTGATGCTCTCTCAAAACCAAATGGAATCTTCTTAACCAGGTGTTTATATTGGGTGCTCCAAGAATACATGTGAGCATATGAATGTATCAAATACAAATGAAAAGGATACTGGGGAAAATAAGGTGTGTTACAATCATAAATATAAAACTGCTTCTTCAATGTATCTTTTCATATCAATATACAAATGCTGACAGTGTAGGCATTATTGCTCAAAAAATAGCTAAGCAGTCTGAATAAAGAGGCAGTACGTTATAGCTTTCCAACACTACAATTATTGAGTTTGGACAAGTCATGACATTTGTTCAGTTTTGTGTGCAAGTCGTGGAATACCAGACAATATTACACTCTCTACGAAAAGTAGGGCAGCACAGTTTCACATAAAATAAGTTCAAACACGAGAGAATTTGCAGTGAAAAATCTAACGGAGAGCAACAGTTAAAAAAAAAGTGTATTAGAGTAGGAAATACGGGTCTCCCTGATGGAAGAGCTTTGACTTCACCAGAGAGAATCATGAACATGTTAGAGCCAGAAAACAACCTGTTCACACAATCTGAGCAGCAGGAACAAACATATCAGACAGGAGAGGCCGAGACCTGAATTACTAACCAGCTGTGTAACCACTGGGGTTGTCATAGCAACCAGGTTTAGAGACCGCATGGCAGTTGTGGATCATGGGAGCTAGAACTTGTATAAACTGCAGGCATGAACACCATCACATGCATGTGCTGAAAATAAATGCACATTTACTTTATCTTGTGTATTGTTATTCAAACATTCAAACTAACCTTAAGGCACATCTTGTTTTACAGACGGTCTCGCCCCTGACAATGTTAACCTTTGACCCCGACCTGCGATGCCTGGCTTAGCGTGTCCTCCTGCCAAATGTCACACCCCCTGACATATTGATGCCATATGAAGAGAGCTCAGGCTCAGTGCATGAGAAGGTTGGATGTAATATTTATAGGCTGACATTTACTTCACCCTGCAGCGACTAGTCTTAAAGAACTGCATGTTCATCTGCCCAGAGCATTGTGGGAACTCAACATGTCTCAGGTTTGAATCCCACCTATGACTCATGTTGCCCATTGTCGCACGTGTAAGGGTCACTCTTGGACTCGAATTGGATTAAGAGGTCAATTAGTAATTTTTTGATTATTTTCTCAAAACCAACAATGCAACAATCCTACTAACAAATAGTGTATACATAGTGCTCTGTTGTTGTCAATAAACTATTAAAAAACACAACAATGAGCCACACTGTTGCACTTGGACATATTACCCAAAACACATAAACACATGCTTATTCAAACTCAATCCCAAATTCCAAGAATATAGGGACAAGATGTTGTAGGGTTTGAAAATAAAAAATGTGTAAATAAAATGTTATATTCATTTTCAGTAAAAGCCACTACGTTTAGATGAGAGCCACAGACAGGAAGTCACAAAATAGTGAGGGACAGACTAAGACACTGATTGCTTTTGTGTTTTTATGAAAAATTGTTGACTGTCAGAGAATAACAACAGCTAGTTTATATCATGCTTTTAAATTGACTGACCAAGTCTTGAATGTTTATTATGTTTTTTGCCACAAAAGGCGTGGCATCGTGAAACAGCATCAAAATAGCATGATAAGCACTTTATGTTAAGAACACAATCACAGCTATATGAAAACCCAATCCTAACACAGGAGACACCTTTAACCATAACCAGTAATCCCTGAGGAAAAGGACTAGAGAGATGACTTGCACCGACTTGAAGGGCCAAGAGGTCATGAGAGTTCACATGTTTCATGATGAACAATGGATGTGTTTTTTCTGCATACGGCTGGGATTGATAACCAAAGGTTATTTGTCATATTGTCATTGACACTCTTCCAATTTATACTTGTCAGTTGGGCCTGATCATGTTGCTTAATAAACTGCCCTGCCTAAATAACAGACTAGACAGATGTTGCTACATTGTGTTCCAACAGCACATCGACAGAGTATAATGGATGTGAATTATGATCTGTGAGAATCTAGGCCTGCAGTCTGATTATCCAAGAATAGACTTAGATAGTCTCTGTGCAGGATACACAGGAGAGTTCAGAGAGATCAGGATATCAATCAACAGACACTGACATCACAACATTTGTCCTCGTCTCTTTTTGGTTTGGTTGAATAAAAAAGAATGATATCCTTGTTTACAGAGTGTTAGGTTTCGCATGGATTTGGCGACATATGAGTGGATGTCTTATAAATGATGTTGTAATACAGTATTCAACCAAATGTAGCAATGTTAGCATCGACCTCTAGAAATATTTTGACCTTAACTTGTTTATCACGATTAAAAAAGAGTGACAGTATAAACTTTCTCATAGAAATGTTTTATGTTCATTGTTATTATTTTCTGTTACTTCAGGACTTTTTGCTACATGAGCAAAACATGAATGCTGATTATGATTTAATCCATCTTATTGCAAAAATGTGCAGCTGCAGGGGAGCGCAGTGTTTGCTCCAAGTGCTCCTTGATTACAACACTCAGAGCCTGAGCTTCAAGATCACCCAGCAGGCCTCCAGCTATCACAGAAACACAAGAAACACACAGCAGAAAGTGACAAATGATATTCAAAACTACTTTATATCACTCGTACTTTCATAGATAAGTAGGTCATTCATTACTTGTAATACCAATGTTATCTGCTTATCAGAATTCTTTATTGATTTCCTAATAATTACTTTTTTTGTTCCTTGTGGGGACTTGTTGCAAGCAGAGTTTGACGCCATTACAAATGAGTTTTTGCAATGCGCAAATAAAAAACAACTTAAATAAACAAATAACTTTAATGGCATTACATTGAGATGGATCAGACAATTTGAAACAAGTTCTCAGCTGAAACAGATTTTTGCTTCCCAATTCCAGAGATAAGTCTAATGATTTGAGTACTAAAGAAAATGTACTGCTAGGGACTAAATAATGTCCAGTTAACTTGTGAAGCTTTAGTAAATTATACAGGTGTAAATAGGACTGTTGGCAGAGAAATCTACATGACATAATGGGATATAACCATAAGGCAGCTTGACATTTCCTATCCACCTCCCCATGCTGTGGTTCACGTAGCAGTGGCTCCACAGCATCACATGACTATTGGTGTCAAACACTGAACATGAGACAGAGAGGTGGGGGGGGGGCTTGAGTGGTCTGGTTTTGGACTGAGTACCAGTACAAAGATTAGATACAGTGGAAGCATCAGACAGACTTCAAACTAATGAATGCTCAAAGTGCCAATAGCTTTTATTTCTTAATCAATGGTGCTACATTAAATTGGGTGCTTGCATGTACATTGATGACGCTAAAGTGATGTAATAATAATATGATATGTAAATAGGCCTACGTTTATTTTGTAGGTTAGTTAGTTGGGTTAGTCTTTTTTGACATATTTACCTGTTGTATTGTTTTTTATATTACACAATGACCTGAAATCAACCCCTAGGTACTGTGTGGTAGGCCGTTGTCCCTTAGCAACTTCATTGTGCATCTCTTCCGCTGGAACTCCTACTTTGCGGAGGTTTGATTTTTATGAAAATAGGCCGTTATAAAACATCCAGTCGAAATAAAAGTGGTTTTACCGGAGTTCAAATGGGTTTGGTACTGTTGTATCACTCATAGACGGCGCATTAACCTCTGTAAACGTCTTGTCTCGTGGTTTAAATAAATTCTTTGGCAGGCAGCTGCACGCGACCTTAAAATGGTGAGGGGGGCGTGCCCGGCCGCGCGCCGCGGAGATAAATTCGGGGGACACCTCAGCTCGTCCCCCGCTCTCTCTCCACCCTGAGGACTGACAGACTGAGGTGCCTTCACAAACGGTACATTTACCTCTTCTCGTTTTCCAGTTTGAATTAAGTTGTCAAAACTTTTGAAT
This sequence comes from Gobionotothen gibberifrons, assembly GCA_943591055.1. Lineage (NCBI taxonomy): Eukaryota > Metazoa > Chordata > Actinopteri > Perciformes > Nototheniidae > Gobionotothen > Gobionotothen gibberifrons. The sequence continues at coordinate 816,264 of CALSBZ010046637.1, forward strand.
TATGAGAGTTAAGCTGTAATTTTGATGTGACACACTGTCAAAAAACGGACATTTCTGGGACCTCATTTTATAATTCCTGTCATTTGGTCTTCTAACTCGTCTGCATGTTGCTTCTATAACTTTTAAATAGCTTAAAAGTTCGAAGTATTTGTCAAGCAGTGCAATACGTTTTCTGAATTACTTTTTGCAGTTTTGCATGATGCCCAGTTTTGTGTTGCTTTTGAAGAAAAATGTATTAAATGTGTCTATTTACCTTTCAGTGACGACTAAGACCATATCAGACAAAATGGTGAAGATTGGAATCAATGGGTGAGTTAGTGTGTTTAGATTGTAGTCGCTATCATCATTTGCACAACATTATCTCATTATTTGTCACCGTCTCCACTGGCATGCATTAGTCTCCACCAGAAAACAAGAACAATCACTGAGTGCAGTATAATTTGTATGGCTCTGGAAAACCTAAAATAGGATGGTAAATAAGCAGATCTGTATTTGCAAACAAATAAGGTGGCTTTTATTAATAAATGTGCATGAAATAGGACAAGAATGCAAATAAGTAATAGGAAAATAACTTTCAATAAATGTAACTTGATAGGGAGGCAATGACCTTTTAGGCTGCAGGTTATGGTCTCCTGCAGAGTGTGTCTGATGTTTGCTGAAATGCTGCAGCATACACAACCTCTCCGGTTTACTGGACATTATTAACAGGCTTGTTATTTTACTTAGCTGCATTTCTATTCAGAGCAATGTGATAAGAGGGCAAGTTTCAACCCTTCATTTCCTAAATCACTCGTATAATAAGCATCCAGTTGCTAGCAGAAAGGTATTCCGTCCTCAGGACCCCGACACTGTTTCTGAGACCCTCGAATTATGATCTGTGCTGAGAGATTGTATTTTAATTAAAAGAGCATAATAGAGTCAGTTGAAAAGATGATTAAATCATATACAATTATTTTTCTCTAAAAGATTGTAATTTATTGTTTATTGTTAATGACATCACGTACAATATATACACGACATGCCAAACAACAGTGCAGTATTATAACTTTAGAAACTTAAATGATATTAAATGTAATAAATGAACAAAATTACATAAATGCAAAATAAACATAAATTCCCTCTTGATGCTGAATTGTCCTTGAGCAAGACACTGAAGTCCCTTTGGATAATATTCTTCAATAAATAAATGTATCATAAAATAAACTTTTTAATACATTTTATTTTCGGACAATCTCCTCCAACACATTTCTTAAAAGTGATGTTATTTGCCCTTTATGTGAGACTCCTTCTCTGACTCAGTGCTGTTGGAGATGGGTCAGGACTCTGGACAGGACCCATCTATTCTCTGGTTATTTATAGTCGGGGTGGTGTTGTGTTGTCACGGTTGTCATCCCCTCTTCTTCCACACCCCCCGTCAGACCCCTCCGATCCCCCCTCTGTCTGTACTGCTGCCCTCCTCAGCTGTCACATTCCTTTTTATTCTCCACTCGTCTATTTTTAACCCTCTAACCTTTCCGTTGAAGTTCAGGGATCATCCGGCCGGAGGTTTATAGGCGCTGCTCACACTTTGAGATCTCCAGTTAAACATTGCCTCCTCCTCCTCCTCCTCCTCCTCCTCCTCCTCCTCCTCCTCCTCCTCCTCCTCCTCCTCCTCCTCCTCCTCCTCCTCTGTGAAGCAGCTGCTGTGGAGCTGCAGGAGATTTAGCTCCTTGATTCTGGCCACCTCTGAGCCTCAGAAACTGAAGATGGGCTCCGGTCCATTTTGGCCTTCTGGCTGCACGGTGGCTTCCAAAACGAACCGAGGGAAGCTCTAATGTCCACTGGCCCTTTCCCCTCATGTCCATTCTTCCTGTGAAGGAAGGCAGACATGTAAATTAATTTTACTCCCTTGAATAGACATTTGATTTGGCTGTTAGAAGTACTCCTGCTGCTGCCCTCGAGCAAGGAAGCACTATAGTTGAACCCATGGCCCTGCACCACTGCTACTAAATAGTTATTATGGTTCAAAAACAGAGGAAACTATTTGTTTAAGTCCAGTTTAAAGCAGTTATATTGTGTATTGTCATTCAATTACCAGATATTTCCGACTTTTGGAAATACATCAATTAGACTACACTGTGAGAGTGCAAACTTCTCCTCAGGTAAATCATCAAACCGAAGAAAAACAGTTGCTTCAGTTTTAAGTTAAATGCATGTTTTTCTTTAATCTGCAATCCCCTTTCTTCGCCTTTCTCCAGATAACTCTCACAGCCTTACTTTGGTATTTAGTAGAACTCAAAAACAATTAATTTTCCTGACAAGGAGAAGATAAAGTCAATGATAACATATTATAGTAAGCACACAAATGCACACAAATGCATACAATAATCCAAGATTATTTGGATAAAAAATATCCATTAAAGATTGCAAATACCCAGAATTGATTCCAAAAATGAAAATAGAATTGTAATACTACTCCCACCATCAGTGACAACCTTGTTACTGGAAACTTTTTTAACTCCCCGGTGCACCTTTCTAGTTCAGATAGAGACTGTTATTTCGGAGTATGTGATTGTCTGAGTCTTAGAGTTAAGTTTCAATCTGTCGCATGATTACTTCCAGTAATGTGACTCCTGAGTGCTGGAGCCATGTGACCTTACATAACAGGGCTAAGTCTGAACATGTGAAGCAGAGACTGTGTACCACACTGTGGAGGCACTTTTTATCCCCACTGCCCCCTGTGAGTGCCATTGAGCAAGGCTCTAACCCCCCTTACTACTTCCCCCTACTATCAGCTTGATTATTATACATAGACACTTGCTGCTACACCAAATAGTCTCGTATGCTGTTTTGTTATCGGGACACATTGGGCTGCAGCTAGCGATTATTACAGTAATCGGATACAAAAATACTTAAACAAAGCCTATGACTATTAATAATCAGGTTATTATAAGTTGTTTGACGAATAGTTATTGCCCTATAACGACACAATGACTTCTGGAACCGTCATACAGATGTGCAGTTATGAATGAGTTATTTGCACACATTTGCATAGTGTTAAGTGAGGTTTGTTCCACCTGGAATGTTAAATACTTTTTTCAATAACGAAAATACATTTAACTAAAGGAAAGTGCCGCAGCCTCGCCCCTTTGCTCTTATAAAGGTCAAACCGTATGTTAATATCAGATTTCCATCATGTAGTTTTACGCACAAACAACTATTACCAGCTGAACTTTACTGTTTGTGTGGCAACTCTGCTCTCTGGACGTAAATTCACTTGTATTCCTTTATTAGCATTAAACTTAGTGGAAAATCACAGGTTGAGCTTGGTCAGTCAGACAGTAGAATCAAAACCAAATTGCAGCATCTCCATACTAAGTGGCCATTGATAGTCAGATGGAGGTTGTATTAAAGGTCCCATGACATGCTTTTTTGTATTAAAGGTCCCATGACAGCGAGACACCGCGAAACTCAGGCTGAACTCAGGCTGAGTTTCACGCTGTCTCGCTGTCTCGCAGACCCCACGCAGCAACCTGGAAACGACACCAGTAACCCAGCTCACACTGTCCGCTCCTCGAGCCTCAAAGGGCACAGCAGCGAGCCCCGCAACGTTCTGCCAACACGGCACTCAGACCCCACGCAGCATTCTCATCTGTTTGTCATTACTGGTGTTATTTTCTGGTTGCTAACAAACGCCATTGTAACACATAATCACTGATGTTCCACTGTAACGGTGGGAGACTCATCAGAACAGAGTGGGCGAGCTGACCAATCAGAGCACAGTGGGCTCATAGGGGGGGGGGGGCTCCAACAAGCCGTGTAGGACAGAGAGTGAATACACATACTATACAGAGATGCTGTATGAGAAACCAATGTGAGTTTGGAAAATTGCACAATATAAATCTATTCTAGTAGACCTCAACAATGGAATTATGATCACTAGAAATGGCCATGACATATGACCTTTAACATTAGGACTGTGTCATGTCTTCCTTTTTACATCCCTTAAACACCACCTGCCTTCAGGCACTACATTGCGTTACTCAGACATGTTCCCTTAAGCCACAGTGCACTTGGACTGTTCTCCTGCAGTGCATTTCTATTTAACTGTAGCTAATATGTGACCTTTAAAAGTCATTCAGTGTCTGGGAGTTAACATCGCCCTTCTCCACGCATAATCCTCCGCCTCCTCTGTCCTTCTGCGAGATGAAAGGAAGAGATTCCTCCTCTCACGCTCTCTTAGATGATCACTCATTATGAGAGCCCCGCGGTTATCTCTTTCTTCCAGTGAAGTGGTTAATATGAAACTGTGTCCTAACATCCTCCGCTCTCTGGTTTCAGTCCCCTCGCTGTTTGACCTGCTGTGACGGCAGCCATATTAGGCGTAAACAGGCTTTCAGTTGCTGGTGCCAACCATTGTTATCTTCAGTCAAGGTTGGCAGGCCTTGTATGGCCCTGCTGTCCTCCACTGTCACTCTTAAGTTAGTCTTTCAGTGCCACCTTCTGGTTGGCCAGAGGCATTGTGGCATGAGACGTATGGAGCAGTCTTGCACAAAAGCTGCTCTCAATAAAAACAAAACATAAAAGAGGTTTTGAAATTATTCGATTCGGACGCGTCAAGATTGGCCTGAGGGATTTTTCAGACTTTACAGGGAAGACAAATCAGAAACAGGTTTATTACCAGGTAGGGTGACACGTACGAGAAATTTGACTAGTCGTGGTGCATACATAAAAGTAAAACAGTAAAAACACAGATAGGGAACTATTTTAAGAAAACTATAATAACATTAAAAAATAATAATAAATATAGTAAAATAAAATATAGCAGTATTTACATTGAAATAGAATGTAATAAAATATGTGCATTCCCTTGAGATTTTTGTGATATATAATCTTGTTTTATTTATCCATTCTTCACGACCTGCTGTCTGTGTCTTTGAATGACCTTACAGTCAAATAAAAGGGTTTTCCACTTGCTGCCATTTTGCTAAGTTTTCCCTTCTCTACCTCTTTAGATTTGGACGTATCGGCCGTCTGGTGACCCGCGCCGCCGCCAATGGAGGCAAGGTGGAGGTCGTGGCCATCAACGACCCCTTCATCGATCTGGAGTACATGGTGAGAAGACCGCCTGTACTCCATTTTCCTCCTGACAGTTTGTCATGATCATTTTGTGTTTCTCAAAGCCTTCCAAAGTCCACTCAGGGTCAAATATAGTTTTGGGGACCGAGTTTAGTCAGAAATTCATATTTGGGTAATAAGAGGTTACAAAATAATGGGGTTTTAGCATTAAGCAAAGACAGAGAGCTAGTTTGAAAGCCTACCTGTGGAGAAGATTTTTTTTATATATATTAAATACTGTAGGACTTTTCCTGTTAGAATCAGGTGTTCATAGCTTTGGTTTTAAATGTTCCTCTTCTATCTGCCTGCAGGTCTACATGTTCAAGTACGACTCCACCCACGGAGTGTGGAAGCACGGAGAGGTGAAGGCAGACGGCGGCAAGCTGATCATCGGCAACATGAGCATCATGGTCTTCCACGAGTACGCACACTGTTAGATTTACATTTCTTTCAGCGTTCTCCCTATGAGTGTGTGACCAACACAGTCTAACCTCTCCAATGGGTGATCTATTTACACAGGAAGGACCCCGCCAACATCAAGTGGAGCGATGCTGGGGCTGACTATGTTGTGGAGTCCACCGGTGTGTTCACCACCATCGAAAAAGCATCTGTAAGTTTACCATCTGCCTCCCACTTATTTGGGAGACAGTTATAAGGACAGGAAGTTACAGCGAGAATGTTTTAAATTGTTGAGAATGGACAAAAAAAGTATACAAATTTATTTTCATCTGTTTGTATATCAATGAAGTTACAAACATTATGCTGTTTTGGCCTGCAACGCCAGTTTTATATATATTTTTTTTTTCAGTCTCTTTATGTATTTCAATAGTGTAAACTGTAGAAGGTGACACCAGAAAAAGCAGCATACCCTTCATTTACAGTCAAATGTTTTATTCTATAGCATGCAGGGAATTACAAATGACTGTTTTATAGAAATGATGATACATTTTTAAAGCTACATCATTTCTCGTCTTGATTAAAATGAAATAAATATTATAAAATGTTTCCTCTGACCTCTTTTGTGTTCCTTAGGCTCACCTGGCTGGCGGTGCTAAGAGGGTGCTGATCTCCGCTCCCAGTGCCGACGCTCCCATGTTCGTCATGGGCGTCAACCACGAGAAGTACGATAACTCCATGAAGGTTGTCAGGTGAGTCTCCACCTTTCTTACACATTTTCCTAGTTCTAATCGCTGCTTTAATTAATGTTTCTGACCTCAAATTATGACTTTAGATAATCTGCCAATGAGAAACAAAAGTCAAACCAAGATCATCTCCTAAAATAAGCTCTGAGTGTATGTGCAGTAATACCTTAACTTTGTGTCGTTGGTTAAATGTAGTCTCCTTCTTGTCTCCGTAGCAACGCCTCCTGCACAACCAACTGCCTGGCTCCCATCGCCAAGGTCATCCACGATAACTTCGGCATCGTTGAGGGTCTCATGGTAAACAGCTCAGACATTCTAATTGAATACAATCTGTTATTGATGGGCACTTAAGGATGAATGGAAAATAGTTTGAAAATTACATTTAAAGATGGTCACAGTTTGAACTAAGTATTTAAAACATAAAACTGACTGTTTTTGTAATGACTTTATGTATTCCTTTTTTAAATGATTTTATAATTGTATAGCCCTAACTTAGAAATGCTAATTTCCAAGTAAGGGCTATACAATTATAAAACAAAGTTGTCGTAGCGCAAAGTGATGTTCTGTGATAGGATTACTTGGTGTAAGCTGCAGCCAAAATGCCAAGGAAAACACAACATGTTTTGCGTTTAAAAAGCTGAAACTAGCAAACGTTTTTCAATCGTTTTTTTTATTAAAAGTGGTTTATCAACCAATATTCTTCTGGGAAATTGTATTTCCTAGAAGAGCCAAAATGTTTAGACTAGCTTCTTTCCACAGCTAAAACTCACTAACTTGAGGATTTCTCAGATCAGTGTTAAGAGTAGCTCGGTAAAATGAAATGCTCTGTTGTTGTTTAATAGTTTGTAGCTAGGAACTTAAAAATCCTATTTAATAGATACATTATAAATCTGTAATGCTTCCCTCTGCTCCCTCTCCTCAGAGCACAGTCCACGCCATCACGGCCACACAGAAGACCGTAGACGGCCCCTCCGGTAAGCTGTGGAGGGACGGGCGCGGCGCCGCTCAGAACATCATCCCCGCCTCCACCGGGGCCGCCAAGGCCGTGGGCAAGGTCATCCCCGACCTCAACGGGTACGAGCAACTTTCAGATCATTTTATATAAGGTTGTGACCAGGGTTATCACTGTTAACTGAAACTAAATAACGAAGACATCCTTGAAGAAAAACTACAACTAAACTGATGCACTCCCTTGCTAAGTGAATCTAAGCTACGAAGAAATTGAAACATCCAAACCAAAATAATTTAAAATAGTGAACAATTAAAACGTTGGTTGTGACTTTAAGAAGCAGCCATCAACCAGGAGGACATTTAATGTATGTATGTGAGCTACACGATGATCCCATTGATACAAAGTGGCAGGTCCCCACACTCTAGAAATATTTCATAAAAGTAGGCAGCTGAGCACATGCAAAAACGGTTTGCATTGAGGCTGATCATACTGTATACTGTATGGGACGGACCAGAATTAAGTATTGACATTTTCTAGCTGAGTTCGACTTTTGACCTTCCTTTGGAGGAGATAATCAAGGAGACGTCACCAAGGGGAATACAACAATAATACACAATAATCTGTTTTGATGTTTTTACTTTGTGTCTGATTGTTGACGGTCCTGTTTTTACAGCAAAATCACCGGTATGGCTTTCCGTGTCCCCACCCCCAACGTCTCCGTCGTTGATCTGACTGTCCGTCTGGAGAAGCCCGTGAGTATCTTCTAACTTTGATTAAATATAAAGGTTTAACCAAGTGGCTGCTTAACTTTGGAACCAATATACAGATGAAAACATTATTTTTCAGCTATTAACTAAATCCCACATCTTTATTTTTGACTGTACGTTTGGGGTCGGAGAGGAAGAAAACTTGAGCTCAACCATCCACTGAATTTCCATACATTTGTATTCATAACACTCTGTAGCATTGAGGCATAATTATGTTACTTAGACTTGCACCTATATAAAGTTTTAAAACCTTTAGTTTAAATTAATAAAAATATCTCGCCCTTCAGGCCAAGTATGACGACATCAAGAAGGTGATGAAGGCCGCTGCTGAGGGACCCATGAAGGGAATTCTGGGATACACAGAGGACCAGGTACGGACAAATGTCAACATATTCTCTTACTATGTTTAATTATAGACGTGTCTGAACATAACAACAGTCTGATGCCATTTATATGGGTGTGTGTATAGCAATACAAAATCCACTAGATGTCAGCACATCTATTCTGCTACGACATGGTCTCAACTTAATTAAGAACTCATAAGGTATATTTAAAGTAAAAAGAAAACTATTTATAATCCATAAAGCCGGATCTGCAGATATTTGTAATTACTTATGCATCCCTATGTTGCTGCACGGCCTGCCTTATGCCACTTTTATCCAGAACCACAAATGACATACTGATGAGTTTATGTCCGACACAAATCTGTATTTACTGTCCCCCTGCCTGTATAAACATTTGTGTTCATCTCTTTCTGCTCAGGTTGTGTCCACAGACTTCAACGGCGACACTCGTTCCTCCATCTTTGATGCTGGCGCCGGCATTGCACTGAATGAGCACTTTGTTAAGCTGGTTTCATGGTGAGTTAAAACCTTTATATATACAGTCTATGGTTAAAACACACCAAAAATAGGACATGATTCTCCATTCATAAATATTCTATAATATATGCAACTTCAATCTCTGCTCACTGTTTGTCTGCAGGTACGACAATGAGTTCGCATACAGCTGCCGTGTGTGTGACCTGGTCCTGCACATGTTCTCCAAGGAGTAAAGTCCTGTCAAAGTCCTGTCACGTTTCCTTCCCATGATTCCCTCATGCTTCACCTATGCAGTACCTGGATGTTGTGTCACCCGCCCAAGGAGCAAACATCTTCCTCAACAAACGTCTAGATAATAATATAAATAATAATATTCATAGATTTTTATATGATAAAGTCGCCTCTGTTCTGTCCAGCAGTGAAGTCTGCACTAAGCAGTGTTTGTAGAGAGGATTTTCCATCACTGAACTGTATTGTACTGAATGGTCTTGTTGCACTTGACATGATAATAAAGTCCTCAGTTTGTGGAAGAGTTTTTTGTAGAGTGCATCTCTGTCTCTAGACATATGTTTATTTGTAATTATTGTAATAAATAAAAATCAGTGGGCTGTTTCCCTTTCCCATCCAGGACCCTAAAGCTGTTAATCTAGTGCCCAGACAAATGACTTTGAGTTTGGTTTCTGGGATGGCGGCCAAAATCTAGTCAGGAAGGCAGGAGGAGAGTTAGGAGAAAGCCATACAGGAAGTGTAGTTTTCTGGGGCGACATGCCACTCTTGATCATTTTATATAAATAATGTGTCTCTCTTATTTACCTCTGACAATTGATAATGACAGTCTCGCCCCTCCTCAGACTATGAGGGTGGTTTACACGTCATTTTAAATTCACACTGTATTGCAACAAATAGATTTGTATCTGGAAATGTCTATATGTTTTATAAAGGGTAGTCTAGTGTAAAATGTAATTAAAATATATTTTGATATGTCACTGAGATTTAAATGTCTAATTTCCAGGGTTTACAAAAAAGTTAATTGCTTTCCTTTCATTGTCTGTAGTCGATTTTAGCCAAACTTAATTTAAAGAAGTAGCTGTTAAAACCAATTTTAATCCAGGATCGTACAGCTTTTTAGTTGGAGCTGTTGATACCGGCCCAGGCAAGTGCCATTGAGTTTATTTCAAAATATCGAATTAGTGTTAGGGATAAATATAATCAGCTGGCCAGTGGCAACGATACAAAGAGTGGAGGGTTACTGGGTAAAAAGGGAAACAGGGAGGAACACCTCCAATGTCTAACAACTGATATAACTTATTGTCACAAAAGCCCAGAAAGTTAATGAGTCAGAACCATTTTCATATTTCTTTTGATAACCTTTTTCAAATGTATTGGCTGTTAAACGTAAAAAGGATACATTTAATTGTTGCAATATAGTGAATAAGAAATTCAGAATGCTAGCTTCCTTAAGTTTACTAGTTTTAATCTTTATATACAGTCTATGGTTTTAATGCAAAGTGTTTTGTAGTCACTAAACATGTATTAAGAAGGATGGGTGATTTGTGTGAGAAGGTTAATTGGTTACCAATCAAGCTAAAATCCTGTAAACATTATTCATTTGTGCTACATAATGCTTCCTTGGTGGAAGGAGTTAGCTAATAGTTTATTCAGCTGCAACCACTGTTAAGTCTGGGAAAGATAATGGATATTTGTCTTTAACATTTTTATTTTAAAACACTTTATTTTATGTAACGTTACCATCCATTCAACATATCCAGGAATTTTAAATCACCCTGGGCTGCTTTACCACAGGTGCACCTCTACTTTAGTCACTACGGTATCTGAGCCAGACTGCACACTGATCACTGCTCCTCTTCCACAGTAAGTCCGGTAAGTGAACGCCGCATTCAGTCACTTGTGTTTATCGCTGAGCTCTGCTGCACCGCAGCTACACTCTCCTCGGACTCATTCACCTCCTTATCTGGTGCCAAAGTTAATGCTTCCTCCTCGGTCTGGCAGGTGCGTACATTTTGGTTGTGGCTTCAATATATCTCCTTAGCGCTTTATTCTAGGGGCTTAGAATAAACAGTTTGTGATAGTGCGCGTTGCCACTGAGATCTCTCGATTAGAATTTAGTCCTGCGTAAAAGTAAACTCAGTCATCTTATTTTGCTGCAGCGACCAGCGGTGTGTCAGCGAGTTTAGAGGCTTCTATTTGTACTTTATAATAACATTTATACTTCACAGCTCATCGCGATAGGTTTACTATAATATCCTATTGAGGGGTTGTTATTTTTGCTGCGATTTTAGACCCGTAAAGAATCATTTTTAACCCCCGTCACCTGACTTTAGGCCACTGCTCCTCTGCGTAAAGGTGAGCATCTGGTGTGACCAGTAAGGGGGGCAAACACAAGGCAGCTGGCCTCATTCCGGTTCGGGACTATAATCAGTTTAAAGACAAAACAATTTGAACTGTTGAAGATATACTGCAGAAGTCTGGGTTCATGCCGGATTTCGAGCACTTCAGATTTTCCTATTCGAGCATGAATCTGGCCCTGGGGGAGAGCGGCTTCCTTGCCCCGCAGCAGCAGCACCACCAGATGCCGGGCCAGAACGACTCCGCTATGATGGAGCCGGGCTACTTCCTGGGGGACCACGGCGGCTTCGGGCCTGATGGGTTTTCCGGGCTGGACCTGGGCTCCTTTCCGCCGTCGGGCCTCACCTACCTGCACCTGAGCAACCCCTTGCACCGCGGACCCCCCGCGGCCACGGCGCTGCGCAACGACCTGGGCTCCAACATCAGCGTCCTGAAGACCCTGAACCTGCGCTTCCGCTGCTTCCTGGCCAAAGTGCACGAGCTGGAGCGCAGGAACAAGGTGCTGGAGAAGCAGCTGCAGCAGGCTCTGGAGGATAACGGTGGGGGTGATGGACACCAGAAGCCGCAGACTAAAGACATGGGGGTCCAGACTGGATTTATCGGGCCTATCCAAGCCAGGCCGGGACTCATCTCGCTCCACAACGCCAACAACTCGGCCTACCTGCCCGGCGGCCTCCTCTCCCCCACCCTGAACCCCCCTCCTCTCTTTGACAACAAACACCTGCTGGGGAACAACCTGAACCCGAGCTCACTGTCCACGGATTCAAACTCCAACCTCACCACTTCCGGCTTCTCCATCAGCCCGGCCCTGAGCCCAATGGACCCTTCCAAAACATTCACCAACATCAACGAGAAGTACACCTCTCACTCCGGGACGAACACCAACTTCATCGCCGCGCCGCCCCCCCGCTTCCTCCCCGGGACGCTCTGGTCCTTCAACCACAGCCGCCGGTTTGGCTCCGGGAGGGAGTCCTGCGCCACGGGCCCCGGGGCCCCCTGGATGCAGCCGGACGGGGTTGGGGTCCAGGTCGACACCATCACACCGGAGATCAGGGCCCTGAACAACGTGCTGGCCAAGGTGAAGAGGGAGAGAGACGAGTACAAGAGAAGGTAAGGGTTGTTTTTAACCTTAAAGTGTATCACACTTTTAACATGACTGGATTGTTTAATCCAGTCATGTTGATAAAGTACATCTTATTTTACCTTACATATAAATCAAGGCATTGCACATAAGTAGAAATTACAGAAATAAACTATTCTAAAATGTGAACATCTCAAAATAGGAAAAAAAACAGCATTCAAAAGTAGAAAATATAAGTTGGCTGTGAAGATTATAACACACAAATATGAACACATGACTAATAGCAAACACATTTGAATTAGTTTGCCTTGATATTCAGGGAAATAATAAGTTGATATTACAATAACAGTGATCTTATTGTCATGATCTAACTCAGAGAGATGCCATGGAAATATTGGTCATTTCCTTTATGGGGGTAATTTTGAACATCCCCACACAAGGGAATTCAAAAAGCTGTATAGCTTAGTACATTTTCTTTTTTTGATATTATCATCTTCATCCTTTTTGTTATTGAGGGATATCTTATTTAAGAATTTCAGTTGCATCTCATCTTGGTTGGTCATCAGCTATCAACAACATAATGTATACTCTTATTTTACACATGTTGTGTTACAACAACGTATTTGTCTTGCTTCATGTTGTATAGATGTTCAAAATGTAAAGTCTGTCAGTGGCAGTGTATTTTTTGAGAGCTGATTTCCCACCTTACTGCAAAGGTTTAGCTCCTGCTCCACAATTTATTTTGAGGTTTTTATCCACCATGGCTCTGAAAAGCTGAAATATAATTGACTGATATGAATGTGTCACCCCACAAGGATGCCAAAACAGTTTATGCTGAGGTAGCAATCCCTTCCTCTGCTTGTATTGAGTCATCGACAGCAGTGCTGCAAAGTGCTGAGCAGGCCTGCTGTAAGGCAAGGTTTAGGATTTGTACATTACATTTATTTCACAGATGATTTTGCCAAAAGCAACCTAATAAGTGCATCCTAGGCATCTCAAAGCAAGGGCATTTATTATTGCATGCATGTGACATTGATTTGTTCTACTGTAAACAGTTCCTCACTTTTAATGTGCATCTTTGTACTTTAAGGTCTATAAGGAATAGTGGTATTATATGTATTATTGAACCCATATACTTTGTCGCATCTGTTTTACTATAGATATTACATAGGTTTGACAGAAAGAACAAAAAAAACAAAGAACAAAATCTTTGTGTGTGCCGAGCAGAATGTTATGAATTATTCATAAAGTAATACAAGGCAACTGTTTTAATTTGAAGTGTTTAGGTCTATGACATATAAACCTATATTGGGTCTGAGAGGGGTTTTGCTCAGCATGCAGTTTCTGTTTTGTTCGCACTGACCTGTTTCACACTTTAACACACTCTGCTGCGTTATGCTGAAAAGCACTGACCTCAGTGCTTTTGCTTCAGTCTGCTGAGGCAGGACGCCACTGCAGGACAAACCTTCAGTCACATCGATTTCAGAACGAGCAGCAACAACACTCTGACCTGGGTGTTGTGCTTTTAAAGGGATCTGGAGGTTCACAGTTCCTTCAATTTGGCAGCATTTCACAGAGTATGATGCTTTTATAATCTTTACCATACAAAATGAGTTGTAAGCACAAAACAGATCATATAAATATTGCCTTTGAAACATTTACTTTTGCACTTGCTGAAGAGCCGATAAGGGCTTGAAACATACAGTAGGCTATGTTATTATTTTTTTTATAAAGTTAGACATACTTTAAGGTTACATTGTAGTCATTAGGAACGCAGATGTGCACGTCGCTGTCGTTTGTATTTCACATCATGAGGTCATCATAGAGTTGTGAAAGGTTGATTTGGACTTCCAGGTTTCCATTCCAACAGCTTATGTTAAATGATTCAAAGTTGGTCTAATTCAAGTTGGATGATACAAAGATACTCCGCTTGACTCATCAGTAAAAAACTGGACATGCAAGATAAAAGTCAACTATAGGTCCTTGACACAATCAATCAGAGAGGTTCATTTTGCTGCATGCTCAATTATCGATACGTTTACCTCATATAGAAACCTAATTAAGAATCTTTCAACAGTTTTGATTTGTTGACTCTCGGATTCTGAAATAAAAGATAAACCTGTGATATTCTTACAATATCCAGGAGCCTTTTGTGTTAATATGTAGGCTGGAGCCAGTCATTTAGAACAACAGAAGACATGAGTCCATTATGACACCCTTACGGAGCCCTGGAGGGTTCATAGAGAGAACAAATAAATACAACGAGGCCACGTTTTATGAACTTGTGCGCACGAGATGTAATTTGTGCGCACAAGATATAATTCCTGCGCACGAGATGTAATTTGTGGCTTCAATTTAAATAAAACAAGGCCACACTTTATTAATTTGTGCGCCTGAGATGAGCACACCGGAGACAACCGTTAAATTGCAGACTGTTATGTTTATTGTGGGGAAATGGCAGTGCATACATTATTTGAGATATATTTCAAACTCGGACTTCATTATAGGGACATTTCGGCCAGAGGTGTGTAGAGCTATTTGTTTAAGCACCGGATTCGCAAAACAGGAGAGTCAGTGAACCAGTCTGCCTTGATCTATGACTTCATGTCCGTGACTCTCACAATATCTGCTATCTGTCCTTGCACACCGAGATGATTTTCGGCGTCGATAGATGTCGATAGATGTCGATAGATGTCGATAGATGTCGATAGATGTCGATAGATGTCGATAGATGTCGATAGATGTC